>NDXB01011674.1:390581-440889 GCA_002631895.1 Agapornis roseicollis | reverse complement strand
TTTTTTTTTTTTTTTTTTTTTTTTTTTTTTTTTTGTTTTTTTTTTTTTTTGGTTTGGTTTTTTTTTTTTTGTTCGTTTGTTTTTTGTTTGTTTAAAAGATGTCATCTGTAAAATGGGCATTATTTATGGTTTTGGGATTTGGGGGTTTTTCATTCCTGATTGTATGTATTGTAAAAAAGATCTGTACATTCAGTTGTAACTCTAGATGTATATTTAAACTTGCAGACTTACTTGTAATGTATACCATCATTGTAATGTAATGTAATTAACATGGTTATATGTATCATACTTTTTGTGACCAAACCCATTGGTTTGCAGTAAAATCTTGAAAAATACTTGTGTTAACTGTCAGTTTTTAAATTTTAAAACAAACGTTTTCTCTCTGGAATATTTTATCCAGCTTTTAAAGAAAATGAACAAATCTGAGCTAATATACGTGTGATTTTGCTAAGGTGTGTGATGGTTATTCTGTCAGACTGCACCCATATGAGTCCTACCGTTGATACACCCTAGCAAAATATTTGGGTCTTCCAACTGTGGGTGTTCAAGTGGGTATGTACCAATGTGGGTGCTCTTACGTGTTATAAATGTTCACACTTTTTCAAAATGAGTTTCTCTAGCAAAGTGAAGGTACTGCTCTCTGCTGTGGACAAAGCATAACTGCACTTGAAGAATTAAGTTCTGAGGTCAGTTGTATTACAAAAACTTTAGCTATTCCAGCACTGCTGCAGGCATATGCTTAAAGAAGTCTGTAAGGCTGATGCAAAGTCCATCCTGGACTATTGAACATTGCTGCTATTATGTGGGGCAGTGTCATCCACCTGAGTTTAGCAGCGTGCCAAAATCTACTGGGGACGTGCATTTCACCAACTGATCATATGCTTGCCTGGATGGGGTAAAACTGACTATTCGTCTAAAATGCAGCTGCTAAATACAGGTATTTATTACTGAGGACTACTGGGTGGCCTGCAAGAGGGCCTTTCAGCCAAGAATTAAGATAACCACTTCTGTGGTGATCCAATTCCATTTTTTCCTCATGGTGATGGATGGCTTCCTTCTATGAGGGACTGGGCATCTGTACCTTATTTACAGCTCCCATTATCCACTAGTTACTGCAGTTGGTGGTCTTAGCAACTCAGAGAATCAAAATGAACAGTTGCTGGGAAAAACCTGGACAGAGTCAACTGTTGGCTGGGCCACTGTGATAACAGCAGTGTAAGCAAAGCTCTCATGGGGTAATATTTCTGTTCATTATATTTCCAAGATTAAAGCATGGTGTGACTTTCCATCTTTTATCATCCGTTAGATGTAGGAACAAAAAAATCTGTAGAGCTTCAGCTATAAACTGTCTGGGAGACCACACTCAGAGCTGAAAATGCTAATTTATAGCAGTCAAGAAACCTCTTTCCTTTCAGATCATGTTAGTATACGAAAGAAATGCAGCCACCTCCCTCTGAAACTCCAACAATCCCAAATCCATGTCTTCAATAACTCTTTGAATAGTGTACTGACAGGCCTTGCAAAGTCTTCCAAATGCTATAATGTGCCTGAAACATCTTTTGTGCTGATGACTTGTAGGCTAGAGATGTTAAAATACAGTGCTAATTTGCTTCTATAGAAGATGTAACTGTACTTGCTAAGCAATGGAGTTCTGCGATATGCATTATCATTGCCTCACATTTCCCAGGCATTAGCAAGGTGCTATGTGCAGATATGTGAGCAGAGAACTGCAGCACTAGGGTAGCAAAACATTAAATAGTATCTATCATTTTCAAGGAAAAAAACCCAAACCACTGGAGTCATTAAGAATGTAGTATGGAACTTCAGGTTACCTTGGGTGCCTTTCATCTTGGCAAAGATGTAGGGTATTATTTTAATGGGTTACATTTAAAAAAACAATGTCAGATTGTAATTTTAACTGTTCTACCATGTGTAGTCTCGTTATGCAGCTGCTGCTTTGAGTCGAAGTCTGCAACTGCTCACAATGAATATTCAACACATTGTGTTTTAAGTGTAGAACAGGTGAAAAAATTTTCCATACTTTTCATCTCCCTGATTGTGATGTATTACAGACATGATAGAAGGGAGGGATCTATGGCAGTCAGCTGTTTGGGGGTGGTTGTTGTTCTGTTTGTTTTGCAGAATTCCCTGTATGTAAGGTCTACATTCCATTTAGAGTAAAGTCTCTGGACTGAGAAACAAAGGGATAGGGTTCCTGAAATGCCAGTTTGCATAGGTGCTATGTGTTATTTTGGCTGAGCTGGATCTGTGTTTTCAATTTCACTCATTTATAAAATGGAAGTAATCATACAAATTTCCTGCTGGTGGCAGTGTTGTAACTGCCATCAGCTTGTCCAGGTTTAACTTGCAGAATGGTGATCCCAATGAACCTAAAGCACTCATTATCTTGTGTTTTGCACAGTAAGTGTGCCTGGGCTCTCATACATACACTCCTTAGATGGAGTGTATACAGACATAGACATGCAAATACATAATTTGAGAAATTTCACATGGTTTCGTCTGCATGCCTTATCTCTGTGTACCATAAGCCACCTACCGTTTCATGAGCACTATAAAGATAAGTGAACCTTCTTAGTGACAGTATTTTTCTTGCTCTCCCTCTATACTCAACAGGTGCTTATTTCTGTATCTTAACCAAGTGAAGCAGGAGATGCTAATTTCTTCCCTGAAAGGTTTTCCAGAAGTAGTCTATGCCTATCTTCTGCACACTTCTCACAAAGATCCTGCAGAAATTAATGAAGAAAACCAAGCCTCTCATACAGCCTTGTACCTCCAGTGAAACATTTCCACAGACAGCTGAAAAAAATGCTTGGAAAAGAGCTTTTGGTGGTGGTCCTAACTGGGCATCTTACTTAAGGGTGGGTGTCCTGGGTTCAGCAATTGCAGTCAGTTCCTGGCCCATCTGTACTCTCCTAAGTGAAACAAAATATTCCTTAACATTACTCTCCTGTTTAACTGTAATATCAGCTCTATAGATGTTTTTGTGATACCATGTGGCTACAGTTAACCCAACAGAGCTAGTAAAATGGCTTATAATAAAGAAGGTTTCTGACACTCCCCATATTTACAGTTTCTGCTATGAGGACCAACATGGTTTAGTTGAGGTGTAGGGCATGGGTTGGACTTGATGATCTTAGAGGTCCCTTCCAACCTGGTAATTCTGTGATTTTGTGATTCTGTGATATAAAGATCAGGGTAACATTTTCTACGCTGGCTGGAACTGTGAGTGGAAAGTTCCTGCAAAAATGCTTCCAAGACTACTTTCCAAAAAAAAGAGGGGAAAAAAAAAAAAAAAAAAAAGAAGTTTTTCTATTTGAAAAGGCAACTTTAAACAGTTAATACAGATACGTGCTGCATTTGTGTTCTGAATCAGAGACAATATGCCAGGCAAATTGCTTTAGCATCAGATAAGGCTCTAAATGAAAGTCTCTTCTTTGAGAGACTGAAATTCAATAGTTGGTGGCTTTCCTGTACAGGTATGGGCATCACAGTCAGCATTTCATGACAGGTTTCTGTTTGATCACCTCCAGCTGTGTGCAGTGAGTTTTCCAACTTTGGATGTTTGTAGGCCCTGGACTGAGCACAGCTCTCTTGTTTACTCAGGAGTTTCCTCCTGCTCCATCTGTTGGGAGTAAATGGAAAGGAATAAACCAGAGCAGAGACCTCTGTGCATGGCGACAGGGCAGGTAAAACCTGAAGAGCCTCGATAGCGGGGTGCCTTCTGCTGTGCTGCCTAAGAGACTTTGCCATGATAGGGCTGGAGAAGGGGGTCAGCATCCCCAAACAGTCGATTTCTGCTCTTTGTACGTGGTTCCCCTGACCCAGCGCAGCGGTGGAAGCACTGTCCTGTGTGAGGAACCCCCTGAGCTGTTTCACCACCAGTGTCCCTTCCCGGCTGTGGGAGCTCTGCGGTGGGAGCTGCGTGCGGCAAAAGCAACGCTTCCAGCTCCGCCGCCGCAGCGGCTCCCCTGTGTCTCATCTTGGGCCGAGGGTGACACCCAGTGGTGACCGCCGCGTAGTGCTCCCCGTCGGTCGGTGGAAAGCCCTGAAGTGGCCGTGGACACACAGAAACACTAGGGCACTGGAGCTCTTGCAGCTGGGAATTGGTGCCCTTCTACATCCGGATTAGCAACTGGTTTAAGATGCTGTTTAAACGAGGGGCAGGAAGGATCTCACTGCCCCAGTTCCTCTTTCACACAAGTATCATCTGCTGGTAATAGAGGCCTTAAGCACAGAGTAACCCTTCCTTCTGTCAGATGCAGTCTCCTCTGCAGCATCCCTCTCTGGATCCACCTGCCTTTGAGATGCACCCAGCTGACACAAGAGCTTTCTCCAGATCATCGTTTTGGTGCACAGACTGCCAACTGCTGCACTCTGTGCTGCCTCCATCCCCATCCTCCAGCAGGCACCAGGAGTTCATTATCTGGGAAGACTGAGCTATTTAGGATATGGGCCACAGCCTTGACCAGTTTATTCAGTAAGAGTCTGTTCACTGAATCACCTCTCCTCACCATGTGGAAGGATTTGAGGAACCTGGTACTCTGTGAATGTTCTCTTGCATGTTGATGAGGAGAAGATAGCCCACAGTTCAAACCATCTTTTATGAATCTAATATATGAAGCATGCAAATAAGTGGTTTATAGGATAAGGCCTAAGTCTTCTTAGGCTTTAGTCTTCTTAGTACTTGTAAATAAACTTCCACTTCCACTTTAGAGTCGATACTTGTGACTGTTCACTAGTGGTTTGGTATTGAGATATAATGTACTGTACAATACTATCCCATACCATACACACTATACACTAAACACACTATATACTATATTATAATCTATCTTTTGTAATCTATAGAAATCTATCTTTACTTCAGGGAAGAGGTTATCTTCATTATAGTATAATGGAAAATGGAATAAAGATGTCATGCAGACTCATACATGGCTTCAGAAACATACTGTAATGAGATACCATTTTTGCTTTCCCTATGGAAATCAACTCGTTAATTAAGGTAAATGCACACCCTGCTCTGAAGACAACTGTGCAGCTCATGTCTACCCACATACAAAGTGTATGCCACACAGAGAATTTTCCTGCTGAGATCTGTGCTGTATCAATTCAGTTATATATTCTAAACATAGTCTTTGTATGGATTTGAACAGAAGCAATAGATACCCGGCAACTCCAGTTAATGACTGACTGTGCTGAGGCCCACTGAAATAGGAAATAGAGATGTGGGTATACAGGGACCTACCTTTTCTAAAGGGACAAAATAACCTATATTCTTCTTTCAGTGATGACCACACAACAAGAAATGGGATATGCTTTAGTAACCAGTGGTAAAGAGGGTCTCAGATACGACTCATGTTTCCAGATTTAGGTTTGAAGTTTCCCTGCACTCCAGGGCCACTCAGCTTCAGGGTTGGGATCATGTCATAGCCTGGGCTAGATGCCACCCTGAAACTCAAGAAACAGAGGTTGATGGTGTGGGTACATGCAATTCCAACCATCAGGTTTGTTATGAAGTTATAATTTACTGATGTGTTTTGAATGATGTATTTGCAGCCTTAGACTAAACCTTGTAAGAACCATTCCTGCTTAATAAGAGATTATCTAAGTACTGTATTATTCAACCCTGAATATGCAATACCATCTCACTGAGATAGTCTGAGCCACACTTCAGTTATCAGTCCATGGCTAAGTTAATTAAATCCTATTGCTTCATCAGTATAGGTCAGACCTGAGCCAGCCAGCTGATCTCCCTTACAGTGACTTGACAGTTTGCAGAGAGAAACAGGGAGAACAATTGATCTTGATACACAGTTAGACTCCACAACTCGTTAAAGTTGCAAAGTAGGCATGCTTTTTATTCAGCGCTGAGGTGCATGGGAATAACTCCTTCAACTCACTTGTCTTGAGCAGAGATGGTGGGCGTTCTGGAGGGGATGGTTTCTTTTCATTGCCGATAAAGAGAGTTTTCACTGACTGGTAAATCCAGTCAGTTAAAACAGATTCATCACTACCTCCGCAACGTGATTATGCATAAACATATTTTGCTCAACATCAATGTGTATTTAGCAGATCACATCATAGACACATGGGATTGATATCAAAAGAAGTAGAACTAACTGGAAATCATGCAGCTCACCAGAGAATTAAAGTATTTTACCTTTGCAGATGATGATAAGCCCTGCAAGCAATTAAAAACATTTAACAAAGAATAACTATTTGTTTAAAACATCACTGCAGGCCAGTAGAAGACTTAACAGATGTGATGATTAAAATACTTCCAAAGCATGGAATTTTTAAGTTACAGCTTACAGCTGCCTAGTGATATACTGCTCCTCATTTTGTGGTCACTAAAAAGAAGTATTTCAGCAACTGAGAACAAGGAGAGAAGTTCAAGCAGCTATAAAATGTGCTGAAGAACAAGAAATTTGACAAGAGAAAAAAAAAACAGAAAGTTTTGTCTCATTATTTCTAAAGCACCTATCACTTTGGCTATCTGCCCCAAAATATACATGATATATTAACAATCGTTAACATAACATTGCATCTCTTGGCACATTGCCATCATGTAAAATATTATGACAGTTAATGGCAAAGAGCTGCAAATAGATAAGATCACGGGATACTCCATTAGAAAATAATTTCCAGCAGTTCTTGTATGAAACGGTGCCAAAATCTACAGAGAGCTATACTAAATAATGTAAACCTGCAAACCATTTTTTCATACAACACGAGAGCATCTTAACGGTACCATTCAGTTAGCATGAATCAATCCAGACATTTCATGAAGGCCTGTTACCATCTGGGTAAAAAATAATTTACCAACTGTTCATGCTAAAATACTATGGTTAATCACTCTGAGACAGATTATAGAGCCTTCCAATACATAACATGCGCAATTTATTCACTCCAGTTCTCCTGTTGGCTTCAGTGGGACTATTTAGATAAATAAAAGTCAACACAAGTGAGTACCTGCTCTGCCACTGCATGTACTACAGCTCTTGCTGATGCATTCAGAGGAGCATTTTTTTCATAGAATCATGGACTGGTTTGGGTTGGAAGGAACTTTAGAGATCATCCATTTCCAATCCCCTCCCATGGGCCAGGGACACCTTCCACTCGACAAGGTTGCTCAAGGCCCCAACTAACCTGGCCTTGAACACTGACAGGGATGGGGCAGCCACAGCTTCTCTGGGCAACCTCTGCCAGTGCCTCACCACTCCCACAATGAAGAAGTGATGTGATTTTCTGTTTTCCTTAACTGCCATTATGCAACTTGCATTGCAACCAACAGGCCATATACACAGTGTCTGTTTGTTTCCCTGTCAACATAGTTGGCTAAACTTGGTGAGAAAGATTGGTGAGTTCCTGTGCCTTAATGAGCCACTGCCCAACAGCTGAGGTGCTTTTTGTCCCTGACAGAGGCTGCAAGGTACAGCTTTTATGGTAAACCTACCTAAGACATGTTTTACTCCACAGCTGATGTGTTTTTTCACAGACCGCTGAGCCAAACCAGCAGTTCATTTAACCAAAATAAGAAGGTCTCATAACTTCCCTCCTTTCTGTCCTCCCCTGGGGCTGGCACAGAATTAAGGGCCCAGCACCGAGGTGGAGATGGGAAAATGGGAGAGGGAGCAGAACCTCACCATTTTGACGAAAGTAAAAATTTAATTTGGCTCAGTGCTGTCACGTGTGTGTCAGAACCACTCGCGGTCACTCAGCTGGGCTATGGAAAATCAATCTCTTTGAGCCATGTGATTGCAATTGGAGGATATATGTGCTGATTTAAGACTGCAGCTGTGTTGTTAGTGGTAGGCAACAGGATTGTTATTGATTTGCCCATGTATAAATTCACATATCATGGCCTGTGGCTAAGGACTGTAGCAACAAGGCTCCAGCATGCACTTGCAATTTGTGAATTCTGTAATGTTTTTTAAAGCTTCCTGTGTTTTGACTATAGCCTTCACGTGAAGGCTCTGAGAGAAGCAGAGTCAACTTCCAGGTAAGCATAAGCTGAACCCAGGTAATCTCTGAAGTATGCTCATGCATCTGGGTTTTTCTTTGTCCTATTATGTAGAAGGTCTCCAGTCACTCTGGAAGTCTTGCTACAATAGGAAAAATCTGGAAAGTGTCTGAATGCAGTTCATGCATTTTAACTTGATAAATTTCATAATTTGCTAAAATTAGTTTTGAAAGATAACTGAGTGTGAAGCAAATAAAAACAGAGTGAGCTTAATTCTCACCGGTTTAGCCGCAGCAAGGTTGATGCTGCTGAAATTAATCTGAGCTTCTGCTGTGCAATTAAAAAAAAAAGGAGTCCCACAGCTGCTTTAAAATTACAAGCAGGCTTTTACAGTTAAAATAATTTTTGGCAATATATCCTCACTTTTTTTTCCTGGGGAGAGTTTTATATGGCAATTCCAAATGAGCCAAGTTGCAAATGTCTATAAATTGTGAGGAATTGCAAACCATTTACTTGAATTTATCCTCTGGCGTCTTATGGGTGCACAGGAACCAAGCAGTGGCTATTTTTCCCACATGTAGCCAACTATGTGGTCTATATTCAGTGCTTCCATTTCAGCTAAGGTCTTTCATCTTTTGCAGCCAATACACCTTTGTAATGTCATGTCACCCTGTAAGTCCCCTTCAAGTAAAAAAATAAAAATGCTGCTTTGGTTCCAGAATTGCCTTTTTGAGAGACCATTTTAAAAACAGAGATCAATACCTTTCCCTGGATGAGAATCAAGAACTCAATTTTCAGTGCTCTTGTACTCCTGGCATGGTGCTCATTGCTGATGGATGGCACTTGGGTATACTGTTTTAGCCAGGCAGATGAAGGCACGTGCGAAACCCAAACCCATTACATGTCGAGATAAAATGCACATTGCTTATAGTTTAAAATCCAGCAGTTGCCTATGTAACCGCATATTAAAAATCGGATCTATTATACCTCTCTTTTTATCCATCTCTGAGTAGCAGACTGTAACTGCAGTTTGGTTTCACAAAGACAATGGCTGAAAACCTGTTATCCCAGTTGCCTGTGAACCCATCTATTTATAAGCCCTTTGTCACACCCCTGTCTGTGCCCCTGTCAAATTCCGACAAGAGTATTTTCTCTGTGACCAGGAAATCTCACATCTTCTTTTACCCCACCATAGACAGTGTCTTTATTTCCTATACAAGGCACTAAAGCACACCTTTGACAGCTTCTTGAGTCTTTTGATCCAGATTCTGCACTGATCATGGCATAGCAAGCCCCAACAGTCTGACCCAATTTTTTTTAAACTGTAGCCATCTCTAAGAATATGCTATCAGACCTAAGAAGTAAAGACTTGCACATCTCAGCTTTTCCTGAATCTATCATCCACTTTTTATTTCCAGGAAAGCTTTTAGCCTACCTGTTGAAGAATAACTAAGTTCTGGAGGCTTCAAATCCAGACAGGAATTCATTCTCATTTGAAAGTCTGCAAACTTTGTTTCAGTCCTTTTTAAACTGGCTAGTTTTCAAAAAGTGTAACATTTAAAATAGTAATAATTAAAGGGAATCTGCTGTTATTTATGCCAACAGAAGTTTCAGTAGGGCCAGAGAGTCACATGTGTTTTCATACATACAGCTGAAAGCAGAATTTAGCCATCATGGTTATTACTATTAAATAAGCAAGTCCTGCTAAAGAACTAAATAACCTGACAGTAATCAGTTCCCATGATACTATACATTTTCCTTTTTAGCTTTAAGTAGAGTGCTTTCTATTATCCTTCCTAAATTTAGACTGTCTTTACAGGTTAGATTCTCCTCTTATGTTCACCATAAATCAAGAATCTTTTGCAAAAGCCCTAAATAAGGTAGGGTCCAAATTACTTGCTGGGTAAGGTCAAAAATACATTGAGTACAACATCAAGATATGCAAAGGATGGTAAGAAGCTTCTGAGTTCAGATGTGGGATTTCCAGGAAGCTAAATTCTCTATAAATGTGCCATTTTTTTAAATTGTTATTATTGAAATCCACACTCTGAAAAGGCAGCTGGAAACACACCATTACTAAAATGAAGAGTCAATAGAGAAGTTAGCTGGTTACATCAAATATAAAACCTACACCACTTCCTGCCTTTGGATATAGTTTCAGCTTGCCAATATATTCCAGGCTAGGGTTATAGATCTTTCATGCTATAAATTCTTCATTAGAAAAGCATTTTAATTCCACTTGTTTAAAATATTCTGTGCTGATTTTACCAAAATAGGTTAATTAGTGATATCTCCTTAATGACTTGAATGACAAGCTAATTTACACTCTGAATATAACAAAAAAGAATTTTCAAACACTGATAGCAAGTGCATCCTGAAATTAGAAGAGGTATACAGTGGTATTTTCTCACTCTACATATGTTATTTCTGTCTTCATCTTTTTTACCCCTACAGCATTGAGAGCACAATAGGATAGGTTTTCTACCTTCCAGGTAAGTGACATAAGAGTGTTTTCCCATTTGGATTAATCTAAAACCACATGACAAATGTACCAGTTTGCCATGCTGCCAATTTAGGAGGAGGAGGCATGGTATTCACAGAATCACAGAATCGCAGAATTACCAGGTTGGGAGGGACCTCTAAGATCATCAAGTCCTACCCATGCCCTACACGTAACTAAACCATGTCATCAAGTGCCATATCCAGTCTCTTTTTAAACACATCCAGGGATGGTGACTCCACCACCTCTCCGGGCAGACTGTTCCAATATTTTATTATTCTTTCTGTGTTCCAACCTGTACCTTCCTTGGCGCAGTTTGAGACCGTGTCCTCTCATTCTGTCCGTTGCTGCCTGGTGAAAGAGACCAACCCCCACCTGTCTACAACCTCCTTTCAAGAAGTTGTAGAGAGTGATAAGGTCACCTCTGAGTCTCCTTTTCTCCAGGCTAAACAACTCCAGTTCTCTCAATCTCTCCTCATAGGGCTTGTGCTCCAAGCCCCTCACCAGCCTCGTTACCCTCCTTTGGACGCGCTCAATCATTTCCACGTCCTTCTTAAACTGAGGGTCCCAGAACTGGACACAGTACTCAAGGTGCAGCCTCACCAGCGCCGAGTACAGGGGAAGAATAACCTCCCTGTTCCTGCTGGCCACACCATTCCTAACACAGGCCAGAATGCCATTGGCCTTNCCCTCCTTTGGATGCGCTCAATCATTTCCACATCCTTCTTAAACTGAGGGGCCCAGAACTGGACACAGTACTCAAGGTGCGGCCTCACCAGCGCCGAGTACAGGGGAAGAATAACCTCCCTGTTCCTGCTGGCCACACCATTCCTAACACAGGCCAGAATGCCATTGGCCTTCTTGGCCGCCAGGGCACACTGCCGGCTCATGTTCAGCTGGCCGTCAACCAATACTCCTAAGTCCCTTTCTGCCTGGACACTGTCCAGCCACACTGTTCCCAGCTTGTAACACTGCAGAGAGTTTTTGTGGCCAAAATGCATCTCAGCAGTAAGAAATCCTGTTTCCTAAATTGTTGTTCCAATCTTCCCCTGGGGGGATGTACACCCTACAGCCAGAGTATGCCTGCATGAATGCACTGGCATCCTGGAACTAGATTTAAGATACCTGTTGACTGATGTCCCAAGGAGTCAATGTGAACACCCCCAGCCCTACTAGCAGGGAGCTTGGCTGATCAAAAGTGTATTGTACTTCTTAGCTGGGTTTGACAATCTGCACTTAGTTCTGTCACAGGAACATAGTTAGCTTGATCAATGCTTATGCTAGTTAACTCTGACAGAAGCAGCAAGCAAGTCGTGACAGCCAGGTTTTCAGTCTAGGGTCAGCAGACGCACAGGGGATATACAGTGTTTGCTTCAGCAGCAAGCTTGTACAGAAACCATACAAATGTGATGTTCTTCATTACCACTTGTATTAAAACTCACCAGATTAAGTTTCAACTAAGTGCATTTCTCTGTCCTGTCATCACATCTTCTGGTGACAATAGACTTTCCACCTTTTCTGTTATGAAGAAGAGTGTCAGGTCATGCACCACAGGTCATGTCTTGCCTATCAGTTCCTGCTGTGGGAGGACAGTGCTGGCACTTGAATATAGCCACAGACTATCTCTTCTCCCAGCTCTGTCTTCTATCTCTCTTCTTGATGACCTAGAATTATTGTATTAAGAGGATGTTGTATGATCATTCCCTTTTCAATCTCTCCATGCTATCTATGATTTATAAGATAGTGAGCTAGAGGAGAGCAAAAGCAATTATTAAGGGGGTGAGCATCCACGATTTAGTGAAAGGCCGATTTTATTCCATCTCAGAGTCTTACTCAAGCTATGCACATTGGTTTTTTGACCCTCAACATGAAAGAGCAAAAGTGACGTTTGTAAGGACTGAGAGTAGAACTGGAGGAGCATAGTGCTCTTCCTAAACTACACAGACTTCATTGCAGTGATAATCTTGCTGAAAGGCACTAGCTGCCATGGATTAAAGAGAACTGATGCTTGTCAAGTGCTGTGAGGAATAAAATTGTTCACATATATAGCAGCTTAGCTGCTCCTTCCAAAAATCATGGTGTGTGTAGTAGAACACTAGTAAGAGTCTGCTTCAGCTCCTTCTTCAGCTGTCCCAGATATGAGTAGTCTATAAGCAGGTGGGTTTTTTGCTGTCTCTGATACCTCTAAACCACTAGTTGCCACCAGAAACATCTGGAAGCTTTGCAGCCACCTTTTCTAGCTCTCTGCCATGCTCCTCTCACAGCTGGGCATTGCAAGGAGTGACATTCGTTGCAAACATTCAGATTGCCCAGCAGCAATATAGCCAACACATTTGGTGCCCTATCATGAACAGCTGTCTGCCTGACACCTCACAGACAGAAGCTTAATTGCTCCACAGCTGACAGAGACTGAGGCAGCTCTGAGTTTCATGGACTGTTTCTTGTCTCCTGACCTCCTTTGGTGGAGCGGAGGCAAGGTGATACCCACAGAGAGGGTGAGGCTAGGAAGGTGGGTAGACTCAAAAGTGGGTAGAAAACAAGGAGATAACTGGGGAAAGGCTTTGCAAAGAGTTGGGGTCAGAACACGGAAGAGGAAAATATCTGCAAAGGGGCATATAAACTCATTAAATGGTTTATGTAAACCATTGGTTATGGAGCTCTGCAGTGTTTGGCAGCTGCATTTGATGTTGATTCCTGAACAATGCATGACTTTCTGGGAAGAGACTCTTTCTGTTTCCCGTTGCCTGACTCCTGACCTGGTCAGTCAGCAAAGGTGAAGTTCTGGGTGGTGTGCGAGGGTGCTGCACTGAAGCTCTGGGCTATTGTGTGCCCTTATCTCCTGGAGCAGCAGGATGTGTGATGGCCCTACTCCCCTCTGAAAAGCACACTGAGGCCTGCAATTGCATAATTCACAGAAAAATACAACCTTCCATTGACTGAACCAATATAACATAGCCTCTGGCTGTGCTATGCAGCCTGGCAAGGCCATGTTTGTTCAGTCCCTGAGATAACAGGTTAACTAAGGCTTCAGTCTAACACTTCTGTAACAGCATGGAGAGAGCTACACAGTGCAGCTCTGGAGGAAGAAAAGTGGGCTGCAACTTTGCTGTGGGGAAACAAAAGGGAAACTGAGAAACCTCAAACTGCTGCAGCACAAAGGCAATTTCAGTGCTCTCCTTGGGATACGCTGGTTGCTAGATGCATGAGAGGCATTGGGCCAATTTAACAAGTGCTGCTGCCAGCCCTGGCTCTGATTATGTATATGTTGCATAGCACATCACAACGAATTTGCTATTAGCCAGCTGTGAAACCACTCACAATCGAGATGTGACAACCACTTGCTAAGCACAGCCTCTAAGCCCCACAGAAGAGGCAGGGTAATTGAGGTCACAGCATTGCAGGAAAAGTAGTACCTGACTGATTCTGTTCCTAATAAGTTAATTTGTTGTTATGACCACAGACTAGATCCCCACACTATTGAGTGAGGAGGCAGCAGAAACAGGCAAGGGTATCTGTCAGCATATTGCCAGATGTAAAGAGTAGCCACAGGGCTGGTTACAAGTCAGGGCTAATGTATCTTGCCACAAAAAAAAAAGGCATCATCTCTGGTCTTCATTTACTGAACAGGACATGGGAAAGAAGGGGCAGAGAATCTGATTTTAAATCCTTATTTTAACATGCTCTCTTATTAGTGAATATCCCACTTTTTAATTGTGGCCTGACCACTTAAGAAAGAACTGCTTGATGTACTTATTTTTGTAAGATGTAGGTTTTTCAAGCTATCCTTCATGGTGTGAACTATGTAGTATCACATTAATTAAAGATCTTTTTATTTTTTTTTTTTTTTCCCAGAAAAAGGATCTGCTCTCAAACCCAAAATCTGTGTGAGAAGTTTCTCCAAAGTACTTTGGTACAAACAATTATTCCAGAACGATTGGCTAGCCAAATTAATCGCATAGTTAAATCCCAAGTGAACTTCTTCAACTGAAATCCTGAACTTCCTGTAGACCGCTTTGTAAAAATGTTGCGCTGGTGACCTCTAGTGGAATAAAATCAGACATCTCAGCCTTTTAAGATGGCTTCCCCCCACCCCGAAAAGACCCCATTGAAAGCAGTGGACTTTTTTTGCCTAAACTGTATTAATCTGAACCCCATAAAACAGGAGCTTATTTTACTTGTCTGTGCTCAAGAAACCCAGGTCATCAATTCAATTGAGATCATAATTCTGATGGATTTATGTAATGGTGAATATTATGATGTCGTTGATAAAGTAGAGGAGGTATGTGATATCAGCGTAGTACATTTAACCTTGAAGTCAAAGCGAAAGGGAAGAGCCCATAATGGATAACTGTCTCCATGCCTATTGGGTATTGTCTCCATGCCTATTGTCTCCTTCTCCTATTGTGTCTTTTGAAAGTCTCGGAGTCTTTGCCTCTTGGCACACTTTTCTCCTATTGGGTCTTTTGAAAGTCTCAGAATCTCATCTTTCAGCGGGCTTTTCTAGGAAGTGCTTGCGTCAGCTCTAGGTGGGGTTTCAAAAAGGCACACTTGTCTATATTTGGTTCAAACATTCATCACAATTACGACATAGGCTATAGTGATCACAGATTGTTTCAGATCCACACAGAGTACAACGATCACACTTATCACACCACATTCTATTTTGACACGAATCATCTGTGTGTTTTCCACACTCTGAATTCCACCCAATCCCACTCTGGATCTGCTGATGTTCTTTGTCACCAGAGGGTGGAGAACATGATGACAATTGGGTCTTTCAAAGGTAAGACCCTCAAAGGACACCCAGTAAGTGGCACTAGATAGTCATATATGTTTCCATGGTGCTTGTTGGCTTATTAACTTCAAAGGGTTTGGTTGAATTGAAGAGGGGAAAAAAGTAAAGAAGCTGTCCTGAGATGACTGTCAATAGCTGCTGCAAGCACCCATGCTGTAGCTGGCCACAGTCAGGGCTTCTGATGACTGAACACACTCCAGCCCGGTTAATATACTTAACAGAACAGTTAGGTGTTGCCTTTTCCTTTCCATTGTAAGTGCATGAAGTAATCTGAGTAGTTGCCCTTGGCTATAAAAACGTGCTACTTGGCTAAAACTGTACAACTGCACCTTGCTTTTTTGAGGTGCTTCAAGTTCTGACTAATTCCTTCCACCTTTCCTTCTAGTTGAGCATCCCATCCTGTGCTCTCTGATTGCCTGCCTAGGTCCTTTTCATGTTTCTGGACAGAATGACAGCCTGGTACAACATCCAACTTCTCAAGTCCCTGCCCTCCCTTTGCCCTGGCTTTTAAAACCTCACTCCAGCCACAGCCATTGTAATCAGCAGGACCACTGCATTTAAGATCTGCTTGCAGCAAAACTCAGTGCAAACAGTATTCTTTTCAGAAACAATGCTAGGAGGAAAATGTCCTTTTGCTAGTGCTCAAAACCATATTTACTTTCAAAAACATTACTGCTGTAATTACTCACCCATTCTGCCTCGTACCCATCACTTAAAACTTTGTGCCAGAAATGTATGCTTTCCTCCTCCTGCAGGAAAAAACCTGCATAGATTTGGTTAGATCAGGGGTTGGGACATGTAAAGGCATGCTAGAGTTTAAAAGCTGAAGTTTCTAAAGGTACTATGTTCTGCAAGCATGTCCTTCCAGCTCCTGGTGTCCAAGAAGATGCAGTTTGCCCTTTCTTTCTCCTTAGGAGTAGAGAGCTGCCCCCATCCAGCCACCCTAGGCAACTCTGAACTGAACAGGGGCTAAAAATGTGTCCCATGGTGGAGGTAGATGAAAGTTGAGCTCCAAACCCAGCCTGTGGTACAGAGTTGGTACCTGATGCTGGGGAAATGATTTACACCACACTTTCTATGACAGTTTTTTCATTTGCAGATGCCTTGTTTGGAAAATAATTACAGTAGGAACTCAACTTTTATTAACTTCAAACATTTAACAAATACTCTTCAAACTGAAAGAAAATCTGCTGTCCCTTGCACACTGGTCTGTCCGCCCTGAGTGTGCTTCTCTTTTGCTCTTTCTGCTCCATCACTCACATCATTAGCTGATGTGTGCATTAAATTTGTGTGGAAGACCACAAACAGCACCCAGGTGGGAGGGGAGCTGCAGGCACATGAGAGGACAGAAAACTGACAAGTTAATGTAATGAGTTGAAAAAATGTAGGAAATAATTCCATTAGTAAGGTCACAAAGGTCTCCATTGAAGTAAGAGTAATTTGTTACAAGTTTGTGAAATGGGACATGGTGGGCTGGCTAACAGTTCTGCAGAAAATGAATCTGGGTTCTAGTGTACCCCAAGTTACTCATGAGCAATAATATTGATGCTGTTACAAAGCAATGTAAGGATCACATCTGGGACATATGAGCAGAAGAAGTAACACATAAGAGAAATAAGGAAATTTTTCTGCCTTACTCGTCACCTCTGCAGCCACTGCTGGTGTTTCATGTGCCATTAAGGGCAGCATTCCCCAGGGAGAGGTGCGAGCCAGTGAGGACTCTGGGGGCCAGAAAGATTTTTTTAAGATGTCCAACATCTTCAAAAAGCTGAGGAGTATGCAGTTCTGCTTGTCCCCTGTGGACAAAGCAAGGAAAGATGGATTACTGGTTGTATAGAGGGTTTAGTCTAAAAAGCACTCTAACAACAAGCATAATTAAGTGCTGGAAGAGCGCTGCCCCAGAAGACAGTGAAATCTCTGGGCTTAGGGATCTTTGAGAACAGATTAGACAAGAACAATTTAGCAATAGGGATACCCATGGAAGCATGAGATAGCTCACCTTTTTTTAGGGCAGGAAGATGGACTAGATGTCTAGAAAGGATGCTGTCAGACTTATTTTTTTTTCTCTCTGCATGACCTGAAATCCTGAAGCTTGATTTTCAGCTGTGTTCAAGACTTGCAGGTGTGAGCAAAGTCATGGTAGCTGTTTTTATATGTATTAAGACATCTTTAATACTAAATGATATAGGCAGATTCTAGATTTCTCAAATTCGGCATCCAATTCTAAGGGATGTTTTTGGATTCCAAATGGTACCTCAGCTCCTCAAGACCAAACGCAGAGATAACGTTCATCTTGTTGGCTTGTTGTAAAGGTAGATTAATTCAGTCTTATGAATTTTTTACATATTATAGTACTGTCTAGGTTTAAGCCCAGCCAACAATTAAGTATCACACAACTGCTTGCTCACACCCCCCCACCCCAGGTGGGATGGGGAGGATAATCAGAGAAAATGAAAAAAGAAAAACATGGATTGAGATAAGAACAGTTTAATAATTGAAATAAAAGAAAAATATAATAAGAATAGAAAGAGTAATAATAAGAAAAGGAGAGAGAAAGGAATAAACACAACCACCCTGCGATAAAAAACAAGTGATGCACGGTACACTGTTGCTCAACCCAACCCTGAGCAGTGATAGAGTCCGCTCAGTCAGCTCCTCCCAGTTTATATACTGAGCATGACATTCTATAGCATAGACTATGCCTTTGATTAGTTCGGGTCAGCTGTCCTGGTTGTGCTCCCTCCTGGCTTCTTGTGCCCCTCCTCACCCTTTGGGTCATGGGAAACCCAAAAGTCCTTGACACTACTTAGCAACAACTAAAACATCAGTGTGTTATCAGCATTATTCTCAGACTGAAGCCAAAACACAGCATTGCACCAGTTACTTGGAAGAAAATTAACTCTATCCCAGACAAAACCAGGACATTGGGAAACAGTTAACCATATGTCCGTAAGGGATTATCTCCATTTCCAAGGTTAGGAACACAGGCTGGAACAAACCAAACCAAAGCAAGATACTGAGTAGCACTGTAGGTTATAAGGGCAGCAGCACTGGCTGTGGTTTTGCAGTCTGAGTTCTGATGTAACACAGACTTCCAAATGGTTATTAACTAAACATTATCTGCACTGTGTACTGAACAAAGTGAGTGAGGCTGTACAAAAGAAGCTACACAATAAATCTATTAAACAATGTATTGTGCATATGCACCAAAAAGCTGAGTTGCAGAAGCATGAATATTCTCTATGTCTGGGGTTTCCCAACTGCCACATATCTTGCCTTTGCAGTAGTGTTTCTATGTGATCTTGTGCATGAAATAAACCTGTGCAGGACTCAAACATGGAGAACACATATATGTAAAGAGCCATTGAGACAAATCTGTGTTGTCATCAGAAAACTCAGCTTAAACTGGAGAAGCTCTTTGCTTCCTTCCCATGCTCAGTTAAGGGGGCTGAAGGAGGGAGGCACAACACAAGCTGTTGCCGAGACAGTCATGAGCTGCTCCCACCTTCATCTTTCCCAGAACGGTGTAGCCCAGGCAGGAGCCACATCTGGTCCTTGTCCCAGCAGCCTGCCCAAAGGTCTCTCCTCTGAAGTCACAGCAACCTACAGCAATCAAACTTCAACTTGATCCACCAGGAAACAAAGCTGGAGGGATGGATTATGCAGGAAGTGTCCGAAAGCATCCATGCCAAATCTGAGAGTAAATTGCCACTGTTCTGCTGTGATTGCAGCTTGTGCAGCTCTGGCAGGCTGCTAAGTACTGTTCTGGGTGCAAGCTCATGCACTGCACCCAGGCAGCTGCGGTTACCATTGAGAGCAATGCAATGCAGTGTAGCTCCTCTACTTTTTCTCCAAGTAGCTCCCTCCAAATCCCACTTGTTCCATGCAACCTGTTATGTGGGAGGAAGCAGGATCTGGCAAAGAAGAGGCTGAAATTTTGACTAAGAAAGCGTCTCTTCTCTTGCCCTGAGCTCCCAACACCTTCAAACAGACATAGATAGAGACCAGCACAGAGAACACTATCACAGCTGTGTCCCAAGCCATCATCTAGCTTGCCACTGGCATGGGTGTCACTTGGCAGGAAGGGTTTCACGTGAGTGAAGCAGTTTCAGGTTATGCTCAGACACTCTCACTGGCAAATTTCAAACCTGACTTTCAGCAGTGTGTTGCAAAGGTGCGCTACATCTGAGCACTGTCCCTGAGCTAAGTACCAACAGCTTCCCCATCCGTGTCAATGGTGCAGATGCTGGACTGTTCCAAGTATTCTGCGCTCATAATCCTTACGGGTTAAATCTAGTCATAGAATTGCTTCTCCTCCTCAATTTTAACATTATATACGTTCAAGCTGAAGATGAAATGTTAAACACTTCATATGCCTTTCCGAAAATCTAAAGACTGGTTTAGAAAGCACAACTTTTAAAAATACAAAATGCTGTGTTATTTACATTCGTATTCTTATTCCTGAGTTTGTATGAATGAAGATCAACTAACTCAGGGTTTCAAGTTTTTAGAACTGAGAGGTTGAGTTACGTAGACATGACTGCAGGAATTAGATGCTCTAACATATTGCCTCTGATTTCAGTGGCATGTGTCCAAGAGTTCAAGAACTATTCACTTTTAGAATTGGCAGGGGAGCCAAACCCAACAACGATAAATATGGATAGATATGTCTAAACATGTTGTTAGTCACAAAACACTCTAAACCACAGGGAGAGCTGTTTCAAAGTCAGATTTCTTGCAGCAAACTGGGGCTTCTGCAGCAGGGAACAGAAGGACTGAGTTTCCCTCCTTGCTTTTTAACTGCTCTGCCCCCTTAGGTGGGTTAAGGGAGGGAGAAAACATGGTCAGAGAGCCAGGAGTGAGAAAGCATATGTGTATATGTGAAGGTATGTTTAGTGAGTACAACTGAAATTTCAGAGTTTTCCATTAGGAGAGGGCAGACACCAACTGCAAAAAGTCAATGTGAAGGTTCAGGAAAGACACAGACAGGAAAGAAGAAGATTTTCTTTTTGTGGTGGAATGTATATTGGTCACTACCTAGGAAAGGGTAAGATTTCAAGAAGAAGATGGAGAGTGAGGAAATGTTCAGAATTCCCATTTAGAAGGGGAGAAGTTGAAGGCAGTGGCAAAACTCATCAGCTTCCCTGAAAGTCAGTGAGATTGGTATGAACACTCTGTGGCGAGGCTGAAAAAGGAAAATGGGTCTTTCACTTTCCCAAAGAAGCCAGGAAGAGACTAGCAAATTCTCATAGAAGTCGCTGCAACGAAGCAGCCACCCTAGTGCTGCTCTGGAGCTTCTGATTACTTTCTGTGGTATGAAAATAAACCTCAGCCACATCAGTAACTCCTGCCTATTGACTCCACATGTGCAAAAAACTTTCTAGTGACTATGCCCACAGTAGGAAAGTCCTTACCAAGAGCTAAACTTCGCAACAGCTAACTAAAAAACTGCTTTGTTCATGCTTCTTTGACAAGACTTGCTGAAGCTAGAAACTGTAATGGAAAGCTAAAGCACTGAGTGCCCCTGTTTGCTGTGAGCCTAATCTCAGATATCCCTTCCTTGGGGGCATTCCTTCTCAGGAGCAATGTGGTTGCTCTTCAGGGGACCATGAATCTCCCACACAGCACATGCTGTACTAGTGACAGTCTTTTGGCCTTTGCCAATGCCTATTTCATCAGTGTAAATTTAAACAATTAATGCTTCAGCAATTAGTCTGAAACAGAGAGGTTTAAGCCAAACCAAGCAGCATGGAGTCTGAATCTGAATGAGAAGGGGGAGAGGAGGGTGTTTGCTGAATGAAGTTGCTCATAGGCTGGCAGCACACGCCATGGAGAAGCCAAATGAGTGCACCAGGACTCCTGTAATCTTCATAGAGGTCCAAGTCCTGACGCTGAGGGCTCTTGTTTCACAGAAGTAAGTCAGCCAAGAAGGCATGCTGGGATGGCAGGGATCTTGGTGATCGGCTGCAGCTGCATGTGCCAATAGCAGGGAGGGAGGCAGCGCCAGCCCCCAAGCTGCAGTCCTCAGCAGCTTGGGGAAGGCCTTCATAAAAACCATGCTGGCAAACTAAACAGGAAAGGGTTTGCTTCTCCTCGGGTAATCACTACATCAGCTCTGCCAGAGGTGATAGGTACCTTGGGCAAAGTGCCTCCTTGCCATGCGGGCTGGTGCATTGGGGAAAGGAAACCTTGCTGCCACCTCCCTATTGAAGAGCTGCCACTGCAGCATTTCTCCTACGTGAATTTCAAAAGTGGGAATTTTGGTGTATGCAGAGGCAGGGAATGATTCTGGCACAGAAATCCTCCAGAACGACCTCTCCTGTGTTGTCCTGTGTGATATCAGACCTGCGACTCAGCCTGCTGAGCTTTCAGTGCCTCAGTGCTGTGAAGGGAAATGATGGTCTCAAACTGGATTTTCCCTGGACAGCTCTGAACCTATACAGTCCATTGAAGACCATCTTTGATACCTGTTAACAAGCCCAGGTAACAATGTTTCTGGACAACGGATGACTTAAAGCTTTCAGCGCATGGCAAGTCTGTACACTGTTTATTTCTTTGTGCCCACTCAGTGAACATGAATTGACCTGTGCATTACAGGCTGGTTTCATTTCCTGCTTCCAATTTGGAAATTTTGATGAGCATTAGAAAGCTTTAGTCAGACATTTGACATTAACAAATACATGTAAAACTGCTTTTAGATTGCCAGCTGTGGTCAAAAAGTAGCAAGAAGTTGAAGCACAGCATTAATAACATTTAGTTGTTTATTTTTGCAACAAGATTTTCAGGAGAAAACAAAACACTTTCTCAGTGGAAATAATTAAAACAATGAAAATGACTGCATTTCCTGTGTCACTGACATATCCCATGCAGGAGAAAATGTTTCCCAGCAACAATCAAAAAAAAAAAAAAAATTAATATCAGTAGCGCACATTTCTCTTAGCAATGTATATCCCTTTCCTTAATTGGAACAGGCAAGGGACTTTCAGCTTATACATTTTCAACAATTCATCACATGGGGAAACAGCAAAACCTTTTTCCACTGTGAAGTAATCCAAAGGGCTTCCATCTTTGGCACTTGGTTTGGAAATTCCTAAAAAGTGCCTGATTTCCGCCAGTAAGTGGCATTTATAACTGGCTGCTCCAGGCCCAGCCCTTGCCCTCAGACTGTGCACTGGCAGGCACTTAACCATGTAAGTGACAACACACTTATGGTGGAAACAAAGCAGAAAATTAGGGCCATGTGCCCACTGTTCCTCCTTTTCCATCTTTCTGAGATGCTTCTTTTGACTTCATGCTTAAGTTCAGCCTCTGCCAGTGACTCTGATCACACAAAGTAGTATACTGGATACTAATAAAGACATTTGAAATGTAGCTGTGATACACCTCTTACTGGTTCATACTGGATTTTCTCCACTGTTTCCAGAAAATTATGTCAAAAGCAGGTGAGGAAGAAATCAAGCCCATAAAAATTTCAGTTTGAGTATAGAAACTGTTTTGCCATTTTCTACAAGATAGTGAACTGGATAAAATTTGTATAGGCATTTTTACTAAACTTTCTGGCTTTCATTTATGACTGTCTCCCCATTTTATTCCAAATGGATAACTTTCTTTCAAATGTATGGGGCTGCTGTTTCTATCATTTGTTATAAAAATGTACATGGGAAATATCTGAAGCAAACAGTGAAGAACAGTGTATGATGGCAAACTATAGACGTGTTATTCAGTATCTGTTACAAGTGGCCCTTGAGGTTGTCCAGAAGCTGGAAGACCTCTCCTTTTATTTAATGAAAAGGCTACACTGCCATCAAAGTAGAAACCTGAAGTAAAACTGAGGTTTTGTTGGGTTTTTTTCTCAGCTAAATTCTTTATGTATTGTACTTTCCAACCTCCAGTTCTTATCTTCAGTTTGATTGTAAGTGTTTGCCAAAACGTAACTCTTAAAGTTGCCACTCTGGCAACATAACACTTTTTAAAAGAACTTTTAAAGAAGATGCTAGGAGAAGAGCAGCAGGAATAAATAGTTGTGCAGTGAGTCAGCAGGTGTTTTTCAGACCCTGGAGGGAGTTGTGAAATGTGATGAGCTCTGAATTGTATCTGTTATTTTTTCTATCAAAAGAGGTCAAGAACTTTTTAGAAAAGATTTCTTTAAAGTTGGATAAAAATACATTGCTGCCTTTCAAAGAGTAAGAACAAAACAGTAAAAAGAATGACTTAAGAAATCACAGAGTTCAGAAAGGAGAAACTTGTGTTCTCAGCTCTGTCATGAATTTTCTATATGTCATCAGATTGTACCCTTATTTACTTACTTAGTGTTACCCATTTGTTCATTTGCAAAATAACACAAAAGAATAGCTGAAATATTAATTTTATGAAATTCATCTTACATTTATATAACACACCTTTGCAAAGCTGACTTCTAAATTACATTTCACTTGCTCCACAAGAGTAATAACAATTATCTTCTCTATATTCACAAATCCTCAAGGGTTCACTTTCTTGACATAGCTGCCTTTTCTCTCTAGTTTTCATTGCTCTGTGGCTGGAATTTTGGCACATTTTCCCCCTTATGTGTGTTCTCAATGCACCAACACTAATGAGAAAGGCTACTCATGCTTTTTCAGATTAGTACTTTTTTTTCTGGAATATGTAATACATTTTTCTTTGGATTTTTACTCCATTTTTTTTTTTTTTTCCCTCTCCATATCCTTTCTGTCTCTCATCCTCCCAGCCTCCCTTATATTGTCCCATGCTGGCTATCTTACGAACCAGTTCCACAAACGGTAAACTACTTGTTCTCAGAGCAAAGCTCAGTGATCACAGATGCAAGCAACATAGCTTCAGTTGATATGGCAAGAAGATCCTCTTTGCAGTTTTGCTAAAAATCTTTACTTCCATATTTTCGAATAAATAAACTGGGAGAGTTCCACTATCTTCTTTCTGAAAGTCATAAAATGTACAGGGAAACAAGATACCCTTTTTTTACTCCAACGCTGATAATAATGGCCTAAGAAAACTTACTCAGAAAGCCCTTCAGCTCTTAATTCATTCCTATTTGCTGGCTTAATGCCAACTTTCATGTCTCTCCACAGTTCCAAATATAAATTATTAGAGTGCTGGAAACACAGACAAATAACAATCATGATCAGAGATTTTAGAAGAAGTGCCCACCTCAGCCTCACAGGTTTTTCCAGGCAGCTTATTCAGCGATTCAATTTGAGTATCTTATCTTATTTTTCTAGCCTAATCATGCCTTTAAAGTGTTTGGTTCATTTTGAAAGCAAAAAACCTGAGAAAATATCAGAAAAGATGGTTTCTTACCAACTGCACATTGACAAAATCAACAGAGGAATCTCACAACTGTGTTATCCTCATACTCCTGGCTTGTCTCCTGTTTTTAGGCTTTAGGCTTTCCACTTTTCTTTCTGCTGAATTGTTTGACCTGCTGCTCGGCCTCAGGCAACTCAGCCGTGGAGTCTGGGATTGTACTATCTGCAGTGTCATTGAGTTGTTTGCCTATGCTGGCAGTTGAGATTTCTTGCTTTCTGGAACATTTCACCCCACTCCTCATGTTCAGGCAGGACTCCACTCCCAGGCAGCAGTGAGAGGGGCAGAGCGGATGTGATCCTTTCCCACCTTGCACATACTCTGGCAGCCCCTCTGCCTCTGCTCTGACTGACACTTCTTGCTCTTGGGCACATGGCATGAGCCAAGCGGTTGTTTTAACAGCATACACAGGCAAGACAGTAACAGGAAAAAAGCAGAGAATTCAAAAGTAGCAAAGCACACTCCATTTTCTTCCCCGTTATCTCTTCCATGTCTGTTGTACTGGAGTTTTGCTTGTTTGCTTGCATGTTTATTTCTGCTGGCAAACTGAGGGGGTACAGGGTTGTGGGACCATGACCCTGTGGCCACCAGCAAGGGTTTCACAGTCACTGCATTTCATGAAATCCCTTTACAATTGCCTTGGCTGCAGAACCAGCACAGACTGTTTGCTTTCCCTCTGTTTGCTTTCATTGGCTGTAACCAGCTTTTTTTCAGTTCCTTCCTTTCCTGGGATGCCAGTTAATGCCAGTTAACACCAATAACATCAGTGCCTCAGCTTTTCAGCTGAAAACAGGTTCTCACACCTGCTGAGCTTTTCACTAATAGTTGGCTACTGATAATACTGCAAAACATCCCTCATACCAATGCCATGCTAAGCAGCAGACCTTAGGATAAAATATTTCACATTTCCACTTACTGAGAACATTTTTTCCCTGAGACCTTATCACCATGGTACAGTGGTCTTGGCACAGGGTGTGACTTAGGGAGCAGGTTGGAGCCCAGGAAGCTCCCCAGTACCTCTGCAGCACCCACAGCTCAGTATGACAAGGGTGCATTGCCCTCTGGGCAGCCCAAACACAAGTCCCCAGAGTAACAATGTCCCTTCATTTTTTTATCTTGCCATTATGGTTTGTGCTGTGCACTGGCTGCTTTACCATCTGTGAAAGCTGGTTCTCTCTTTAAGTTACTACAGGAGGCAAAGTTAAGATATTGCTGTGTTGCAGCTGGCATAGACACCATGAAATGAAGGCAGAACTAGGGAGGAAAAATGGGTTATTTGGTCTTTATTTTCAGGAGAAGATTAGCCTGCTGAATTTCTAAGTAAGCAAGTAGGTAAATATTTAAAAATCAGTCCAGGCTCTGGCTTCTGAGAATAATGTAGGTAGCACTGAACTCCAGTTTTAAACACAGTTAAAAGAAATCTCCTTCTGTCTAAAATTTCTTTTTATTTATTCAAAAAGAATGAAACTCATTGTATTCACTTAAAATCATTGCTTCAAATCTGTTCATCTGAAGACTTGGGAACTCACTGAAAAGCAGCCTTTTCTTTTTATTACTTACTCCTGGAGGTAGTATGCTTATTGTTGAGGGAAGGTGCATTTAAGCTTTAAGTTCTCCCAAAGGATATAGGTGCCAGCAGCTATACACAATCAGTATATTTAGTTGGAGGACTACGTTTAGTTTAGGGGTTTGAACAGAAAGGGTTGCAGTTGCATTACATCTCTTACTTCCATCAAAATTAGTAATACCCTACGGCTGATGTGTCAGCTCATAGCTGAAGGACACTCTAAGTGTGATGGGAGCCTGCCCACACTGTCTTTGTAGAGATTGGCAGAATTAGTTTTGTGTAGAGCTGGGGGAACAAAGGGACAAAGAAAGGGTGCAGAAGACCTTCATAAATGCAAGAAGGGCTGATGGATACTTCCAGTCTCACCAATGTTGTACTGCAAGCTTGTCTCAATAATTTCACACAGCAGTCTCTATTTCAGCAACAGACTCTTTTTTTCAGTGGGATGACAAAAGCTAATTGTAAAATTAAGTAGTCAATTCTTGTATATCTGGTTACCTAAGGATGGGACAGATTCTCTATGTGGAACCTTCTATGACTTCCCACGTGCAAACTTAACAGCTGGGAATCTCTGAATAACCCTAGGGCAAAGAGGGCATAGAATGGGGAAGTCTGGCATCAGTTCATGCTGTTCAGGATGCCCCACTACCCACTGAGCATTCCCCCTTACAAACATCCCCCCTTTTCTGTCAGACCTCTCCAGCAGCCTGAAGAGCCTCTCATCAGTTCTCCATGAAGCTGAACATGCCATTGAACGGCAGACTGAGCTGAGATGTTTTTGGCTTCTCAACAGGCAGTGGAGTCACTGACTCTGGGTCAGCCCTCCACAGGCAGAAGGAGTGAACCTCAGGGCCACATGGGCTTTGCTCCCCATCAAGCTGAAGCAGGGTCTCAGCAGTTCTGACTTCTTTAGGGCCATTACACAGAAAGACATTTGGGAGGTGAGAACAAATGTGTAGCTGTGGAGTTAGCCCAGTTTCCAAACAGCAGGCACTTGAGCAGAGCTGTGAGTTATATGAGGTGTGTGCTGTTAGAGGAGGTTGTTTACACACCACGTTATAGCAAAGGAATCTTATCAGAGCTGATTTCAAACTTTGAAAAGATTTCAGCTCCTTCCCCAGCCTAAACAGCCTCTCCATTTTTTTTTTTCCCCCCAAAACATCTGCATAATGCCTTTAAAAGTTGCCCATGAGGATGTGGCAAAAAATTGTTGATAGCCCTTATAGCATCCTGACAGGTGGACATTTTACATGGAAAATATGTTACACACAAGAGCAGAGTAGGCTGACTTATTTAACTCCACACTCAAGGTACTGCCAATGCCAAGCTTCCTGCTGGAACCAGTGCCCCTGCGGCATCCTCAGCTCTCCACCTTCTGAAGCTGACAGTGAGGATGCTGTCAGATGGGGCAGTTGTAGCATCTTTGTCAAATCTTCTTGTTAAGCAAACACTGATAAATGCTGTACCATGCCTATTCTACTTCCTGGAAATTTTGCAAAAGCTACCAACTTTCCACCTCTGCCGTCCCTCCCATGCTATCAGCAGGCTTTAGTGTATTAAAACAAAACAGCCAAGACAAAGCAGCACTCAGTGAAAGAGAAGAAAAGCACAAACAAGGAGCCTGCAGCACTGCCAAATTATACAACAGCAATTCCCACCAGGCATAGCCGGGACAACTTTCCTCACTGAGGCTATCAGGTCTGCTGAGAGCACTTGGGGGGTCCCACACCAGGACCAGGACCAGGACCAGGACCAGGACCAGGATGCAGCCCCTGTAGACAGCTCTTCTGCACCCATGTAGCTTTCACTGTGGTGTAGCCTCTGGCTACTGCTTCCCCCAAAGCTAGCAGGGGTGGAGTGAATGCTAGCAGCTCTTAGAATCAAGCCTTTGGCTCAATATAACTGAGACAGTTTCAGTTTTTCCACAAATAATTTTCATGGGAAAAGGGTGGCTTGCTCTTCATTTGGTTGTACAATAGCATGAGCATTTACGCTGTGAAAGCCGTCGCAGACTGCAGAGGGCTGCCATGGCTTTTCTTTCCTCTTTGCTGTTTCTCACCACAACTTGCTCAGTTTACTAGAACTAAGCAATGCTGCATGTGTGTGCTCAGTGCCCTAACTTTAGCTGACACAGCAAAAACTTCAAACCCTCCCCTTAAGTGTGCCTTCTCTGTTAAAAACCTGTGCATATGAACACCAGAGAGAGGAGGAAAAGAGAGAGCGAGAGAGAGAGAGGCTTTAAGCTAATGGCTAAGGAATGTGCATCGAGTTGTGTGTGGACGTCTGATGTCTCCAACTATTTGTTAAAAGGCAAAAGCAATACTTCCGACAAACGGCCCTCCCCTCGCCTGCAATAGGCTCCCAAGAATAGCAACAGCCTGTGTCACTGCAAAGGGCAAAGCCTTCTGAAATAGCAACAAAGTTGTTCACAAACCACTTTGTGGTTTGCCTTTGATTTCAGACAGCTTCAGCAACTTGTTGCCATGAGGAAATTAACCTGTGCTTTCCCCTGCGTCCAGAGAAGGACTGCTGCCCTGTGAAGTGCTGCTGTGCCAAGGTGCAGAGGGGTTGGCAATGGTACCTGGGCAGAGCAAGGAGGACCTCAGCCAGCAGAGCCAGACGATGAAAGCAGAGGAGGATGAGGAGAGCAGCCGGGGCAGCCACCGCAGCAGCCGCCGCCACCTTCATGAGCTCCCAGCTGCAACAGGTAAAGTGGCCGGAGCTGAATGCCAGCTGTTAGTTTGTCAGCAGAGCAGCAGTGTGCCCATGGAGCTAATGCTTGGGGCTGTGAAAGCAGCACTGCAAAGCCAAGGGGAGTCCCAGGGCATGGAACTTTGGATGTCTAATAGTGAGAGAGGGGAAAACATGAGCAAGGAAGAGAAATGACAGCTTGAAATTTGAATGAAGCTTTATGCTATACTTTTCCCAAAAGGCCTCGGTCTTACTCTCTGTGCATGTGCTGTTTGTTGTGTAGAGGCCTTCCCTTTATGTAGATCAGTCACCTGAAAAGTTGGGAAACCCTCTGGTGCCCAAGATAGCAGCAGTGCTCTGTCTCTTTCATGCTCGGAAGCAATCCAGATCTTTTCACGGAAGTGGAGGGAGGCCAGGCAAGCATTGCACCTGCTCACACATGGGGAAAGTGCAGGGTGGGGACGCAGGGACTCCCTCCTCTTTTCTCCCCTAGCATTTCAGGAAGAAATAGGGTTTCTGTGCTGACACCCCAAAACATCAACTGCAGAATTTCTTCTTTTGAGTACTGAAGCTGAATTTCTTAGCTCTTCACATTTGCTATCCTGCCTAGCCAGTTTGTCTAAGTTACAGCATGGTTTTGCACCTTGAGTCACTTTCACTGATAAGATCAAAGGGAAAATGACCCACAAATATGATATTTCTCACCCACAAGACAGCTGTACATAAACAGTTGTAAGCCAGAAATTACTATGTCCCAAGTAGGTTTTGTTCACTTAAAAATGAATGAATTGACTAACCCACAAATACCACAGGCAGAAATGCTTTGCTGGTGTATAATAGTGATCAGTCTAGCAGTATCTAGTGACACCTGGATGCAGAGGTCAATGAAGAACAGAAGGCCAGTTGGTGTGCAGACATATTTAACATTACCTGAGGGGACGGGGGAGCAAAGCAGGTGTGTCTAGGATAACATTATCAAAAGGAAGCACAGCAATTACAATAAACAGACAGCAAAGTTACTGCAGCACAAAGGCTATGGGTAGAAGAGTACATGCAAATTACACACTTGGCTTTACCCTCAGAAATTCAAGCAGTGACCTGAGGAATTTATAATTGCCTAGCTAGGAATCAAAAGAACTTGTTGATTCTTACTGGAAAATAATGAAACAAAACCCATTCAATGTAATCAAGTGCCAGGCTGCCTGTTGACATAATGAAAATACATGGAAGAGCACTAAGAGAGATGGAGAGATGGCAAGGGTGGGTCTGCTCAGGATCTGCATTCCCTGTCTTTCCATCAGTGCAAGGGGACCTTCTTTCATTAAATTCAAATATTACACAATACTCTAATTGGGATTATACTATACAAAGTATACAATACTTCCCACCATCACAGGAATTTAGATGTGTGAAAATACGCAATTCCTTCTGCCTTCTTTTTTAGTCAATTTGCAAAATATTTGTTTTGGTTTTGCTTTTCACACTTGGATGAGAGGAGTCACATTGGCCAAATGGTCATGGATCCCACAACGCCCTGACACTCTTTTTGGGCAAATTTAATATATTCTGAGATTTTCCAGCTCTGCTTGCAACATAACTGTCCCAAAGCTACCATTTGTTTCTTCCCATAGGGTCTTGTTGGGTAACTGGTTCAGATCTCATGCCAGACTTCTAGATGGGCAGTTAGATCAGATGTATCCCAGCTGAAAGGAGAAACACAGTTAATAAGTAGCTATTGGATCTAAAAAACCTTCAGGCATTAGAATAGATCAACAAGAAACTAGATGAGACAGAGAAAGGGACTGTGACAGTGACAGTGCAGCAAAGATCATGATGGCATGAAAATAGAATAATCATCTTTTACAAGAAGCAAAACCATAATTCAATCATGCAGTAATTCCCAACACATGCCATTAAGTATTTATCCTACAAAACCACCTGATCTAACACTATACACTTTAGCAAAATGCTTCTCTAAAGACAGCTTGGGGAATTGTAAACACTATTTACCTTTAATGGTAATTTTTTTGTATGTCAGCATTCACATGGAGAAGAAATATTTTGTTATAGACAGCTTTAAATTTTCAGATGGAGATGCTGTAGTTTTTAAGATTTATCATGGATAAATGTAGATACCCTGTTCTGTGGAAGAAAGGAGATTCCATGCTGTGGATTCACATCTATGCAATGCACTCAACTAACTCTGATTTTCTAACCTGTGCTTGTTAACCAAGGATTGACAGAGCTTGATTTCACCTTCCGAATGTCTAAATAGATCAAAATAGGATATAAAGAGCATGTATTTGACCTTGCAGGAAAATACTTTCCTTCCCTCCCAAATTGAGACATTTCTCACCTCAGATTAAATCAAAATTAACAGAAAAATGCACCACTTTGGAAGGGACTGTCAAATTCCCTCCTATCAAAAATAGATGTATTTGCACAGGTCATGTAAAAAAAGTAATTTCTCCTCTCAGCATCCCATTCCATTGCACTAGTTTTCTGTACACACACTGCTTGTTCTCTTGGGAGAAAGGAAAGAAAATGTACGTAAATGAAACCTCAGTGTCTGGATTAATGTGGAGTGTGGTGTGTGGTACTGTCCAAGTGAGCTGCAAAGGGCCCCAAGCACCTATCCCGTAGCATAACTGCACATGAAGTTGGTGAAAAGAGATGCTTCCCAGCTCAGCTTGCTTGTAGGTCTTCCCTGGCACAGATCATTTATCTGTAGTGCCCAGAAAATCTAGGCACAGACCAAATATTTTGCCTTTGGAAGGAGTCTATTTTCCCAAGCATGTGCTTGAAAATAAGGTCACATCCTTATTACTTGACCCTATGCAGTCTCACCATCAGTATTCTGTGCTATACTACAACCGTACTTTGTCTCCTTTTCAGGAACCTAGCATGCACACTTCCAGCAAATGTTCTTAAATATGAGTTTGTTTGCCAAGTAATGCTGCTTTTGACCTGAGTAACAGTTGTGAGAAACCAGTTTGTTTATATGCGGATACTCAAAAATAGACTTTCCAATCACTTGTCATATACCAGCCACAAGCTTATTACCCGTGGTGTCTGTTGCAAAGAGAAAGAGAAATTTCTCTGGAGGATATCATTAAAATATTTTATTCCCCTGGGATGCACAGTGCCATGGATTTTTAAGGCTTCTCATAAAAAGAAAAGAAATATAAATTTTAAGAGCTTTATTTTAGGGGGAAAAGGAAAAAAACCAAGAATGCCTAAGATCTGCCAGCAACATAACTAAAAGTGACACTTGAAAGGATTGTGAGTACAACTACTCTAACATGCTTTATCTGGAAATGTTAAAGCAAAACATACACTGAAGTCAGAGGGAATTTTGATCAGAGGAAGACTGTGAAGGAAAACCAAGCAGATTTCAGGGCTTAACTCAGCAGGTAGCTCTGAGCAATCAAGTCTTAAGTACATCAGTTACAACAAAACCTCATGGCAATATAAGGATATTTCTCAGCAGAACAGGGCCTGTGAGGAACAAGAGACACCAAGTTAACTGCTGAGTTTACTGCTGCTAATGCAGAAAGACAACATCTTGTCTCCCTCTGCATCACATCAGAACCTGCTTTACATTTAGGGGCCTGCTCTGGTTGCAGCCCTCTTCTATTTCTATATGACTGTGTGCATCTGTCATTGGACATATGAACAAAAATACCAGTTGATTATTCAGACATTATTCAAGCTGTTGTACTTGGAGACGCAAGAAATACATGGGCTTGAGTGCTTCCCTAGCAACTTCCCAAGTGTCCAAGCTTCACAACCAGTCTGTACAGCCTCCCAGATTAGAAATAAATATTCACCTTGGTTTCTCTGAGGACCATAGGCTGAGGAAAGCAGTCTGGATTTTTAAGCACAGTGCTGGTGGTGGACTCTGGCAAGATATTTGTGTATGCAAAGATATTGTGAGTGCAAAGTCAAATCTTTGAACTCCTTTTGAATCAAAAACTGGGACCATACAAAACTGGCAGTTGCACATTTAAAGAATTAAAAGCTGCTCAGTACAGACCTCGAAGTATCAGTAGGAGACACTGCCCAAGCTGCTGTGTTTCTGCTGGTGAGCCTTAAACTCAGGTTTTGTCCCTCTGTTGCTTAACATCTTTTCTCAGTTGCTTGGAAGAAAATAATGATCTATTATTTGTGGGTGATTAATCAATGGGATATGACACTGGCTGAATGCAATTTGGGTGGTTTGGCCTGCTGACTGCAAGTGAAAGTACTGTCTGGGATTCCCCTCTGCTAACTTTTGGCTTCTGCATCTGAGCAAGCCACACAGATTCCTTTTATAGGCAGTGGAGAGAAATAGGCATCTGACTTACTTCAAATATCTAGACATGCCTATTTTTCACAAAAGAGATGTAGAGATGCTGCAAATCTCTCACAGTTAGGTAAGTTGAAACCATCCTATGTACTTCAATATAGACATAAAGTGATTTACATTCCTAGGATGAAAAAAGGCAGGCCATATTTAAAAGAAAAGGCAGTGCGTCGGGAAGAACCCTGTCAAAAAGGGAGTTGGTTGTCCTGTAGGGTATCCAGCAGAACACAAGCTCCTGTACATGGCTGTGACTGTAGTTAGATGTGGTGCAAATGTCCACCAAGAGCAGGAAAATTGTCAAGTTCCTATCTGGCATTGTGCAATCACTGCAGGAGCACTGTGTCCAGCTCACAGTTATTGAAGAAGTTGATAATCTGGATAGGATTTGGAGAAAACAGCTTTGAATACTTAAGGGACTGGTAAACTTTTAAAGTCTCACTGGCTAATTAGCTTATCAAAGAGAGGTCTTTGGGATGACTAGCAGAGAGGCCATAATTTTGTACTTGGTGAGCACAGCTAAACGTAGGCAAATGGAGAATGTTATATGATGGCTGGAAGATGAAGTTGCAGAAATGAAGCCTAGAAATAATTTACAGATAATTTACAGTGAAAGAAATCAGCCACTGGGACAATTACTGACTTAAAATAATTTGCTTTCAACCACTAGCAATTTTTAAATCAAAGCTGAATATTTTAAACGCACCAGTTCAAATAAGATATCATTTAAATTAGTCTGAAGGGTTATGTTGTGCTGTTCATAAGTGTCAAACTGGATGAACACAATGGTCTCTTCTGGCTTTATAATGTATAAATTAAGGCAAAGTCTTAGGTTAAATCTACATGGCTCAATGATGTAATGATGGCTCAAAATCTTAGGTTAAATCTACATGGCTCAATGATGTAATATCAGAGATATTCAAGACAGCGTAAGTATCAGCACTGAGCAGTAGATTGGGCAGAGCATTGTGATCCTGTGATCAAATTAACAGCATAGCTTCTGGTACCCAAGCTCATTAATTCAGCACAACTCTGTCATTACCAGCCCTGATTTCTAGCTAGGACTCATTGAAGGCTGTATTTTCCAGATCTAGTAACATACATCAAGCAGGCAAGTTAAAAGTATAAACTGGAGGGAGAAATTAGGTTTTGCAATAACAGGTATATTGCATGCATGCAGTGGAGGATGGAGCACATGAAGCACAAAACAGCTTAATTGGAGTCAGTAGTACTTCCACTGAAGTACTGTTCAGTGCAATTCAGTGTATGAAGGAAGTACAGCAGGATCTTGCCCTAACCTAACCCAGTCACTAACCTCTGCTTAAAGTAAGTACAATGACCTTGGATATTGCAGATATGAAAGAAGAAGCTTTAGACATAATACAGATATGGACAACAACAGTACATAAAAAAAAGATTGTTCAATTACTGAAGTATTTCACAAATTTGTTTCTGACATTTCCTTCAAGCTGTTTTACTTCCATCACAATAAATCTACCATCCACCCCCACCTTACGAAAGACTTCTCACAGTATCCCACTTACCCCATGGTTTTAGGGCCCATCATGCCAAAACCATCTGGTTTTTTACTATATCCTGTCTATCTCTGGTTTTCCAGTCACCCAAGCCCAGGGGCAGAGTACACTGAGTGGAGCTGAGCACACTCAATAGCTCCTGCTGTTGCCACTTGGCTTCTGCCTGACTAAAAGGGAAGGAAGGGAGATCCAAGTAGAGAGCTAATAGGTGATACTTATCTTAATAGACTTAATGGTCTAATACCCCCTGACCCTGGAGACACAGTTTATATTCAAACAGTGTACTCTGCTACCCTCCAAAATGACTCAGTCTTCTGCGGAGTGGCTGTAGGGTGTGAAAGCAGGCTCATAGCTTGAGCTCAACTGCCTCCAGGAATTGTTAGGAGAGTAAAAGCTAGCTTAGGGTACAAACATCCTAGGGACCATGACAGCAATTTAGTACGATATGTGGCGACATGCCATGGTCTGGGCCTGGGCTCTGGCACTGTTTATTTTGGTAATGTGTACGTACTACTAGGGCTGCCCTTCTTCTCTCTTTTCATGATTTGCTTTAGAAATGTCATATCCTCTGTCAAATAAGACTGATCCCTGCCAATGTGCTCAAAAGTTATTGGCAAGGAACTCCAGGCAGTCAGTGCGATCAAAGAGCCTTAATGCCTTGGAAAAATAAGCTAAAAATAAACAAAGTATATGTATCATTTTCAATTAGAACATACACTACTTTCCAGCTTGTTGCAGGAGAATTAACTGAAAGACTGACTCAGTTATGCTGCAAAAGCTACCTCTCCTCAGATACATCCTATCTCTCCAACTAATCAGAAAATCAGAAGTCAATTTTCCTACTTGTGTGGCAGCCAACAACATGGTGAGAGGAAAGTCATGCTGGGAAAAAGAATAAGACCAACAATAACAAACTGATATATTCTTCAAGGTTTAGGGTGTAAAAGGCCTCACAGTTGCTAGAGTACGATCAGTCAAATCTATCTTGTAAAAATAAACAATGAATCATAGTTGTATAAAATGAGTTTGTTTTAAAGTGGACATTCAAAGGCATATAATCTCCACTTGGTTTATGCTTTCACCATCTGTTTTTTATTCCTGACATTGTGGCCATAATAAGCTACGCAAAATATTAGATCCTGATATTCTGAAGTATTTGAGATTAGTGATGAACAAAGCCCAGAAAGTTCCTGAATTTGTGTCTCAAAGACTGGTTTCCCTACAATACCCCATCTATCTGAATCAGCCTGGTGCTTGATGGATAAGTTTTCATTTTGCAAAATTAAAACACTGGTACCAGCACCCTTCATGTCATCCTCAGGTGAATCAGAAGTAAGTGGTAGGAACAGACTAACTTGTTAGTTATTCAAGCCAGGGTTGAAGCAATTTCACTTGGAAATTATTGTTTTCCTTGCTCACGGTACACTAGTTAGATGGACAAGACATTCTCAATTCAGTACAGGAAAAACACTGGGAACATCTCAAAGGCAAAACCTGTTTTCTTTAAAAAAGATTGTACTGTCAGTGTTGCTTTTTGCAATGTCATTCTGAGAGAGAAGTTTTAATATTTAAGGCCAGATCAAAATCTTATTGACTTCCGATCAGGAAGATAAGAAACCCAAAGGCATTAAAAATAAAAAGGTGTTCATATGTCACCTAACAGCTTCACCTAAAAATTATTAAAAGATTTTTTTGGACTGGTATATCTGTCCAAATATAAAGTTATTATTAGTTGTCAAAACTGCAGAAATCGCACATTCATTTTGTTGTGCTTTTTTCTCCAATTTCAGGCTGTGGAACATTTACCTTTTTATCTTCTGCTGTTGCTGCTGTGAGTGGACTTCTGATGGGTTATGAGATGGGCGTCATCTCTGGAACTCTTCTTCAAATGAGCAGCATATTAGCGCTCTCTTGCAAAGAACAGGAAATCGTTGTGAGTTCCCTGCTTTTTGGGGCCTTATTTGCATCCCTTATTGGTGGATTCCTGATAGACAGATTTGGAAGGAGACTTGCTATTATTATTGCATCATCTTTACTTGTGTTGGGGAGTTTGATTATACTGCCCTATGAATCATATGGGCTACTTATTGTGGGACGGATTGCCATAGGTATTTCCATATCATTATCATCAACTGCAACGTGTGTGTATATTGCCGAGATTGCACCAAAGCACAGAAGAGGCCTCCTAGTATCATTAAATGAACTCATGATAGTGATGGGCATTCTCTTTGCCTATATTTCAAATTATGCTTTTGCTAGTGTATCTCATGGCTGGAAGTATATGTTTGGCCTTGTGATTCCATTAGGTGCTTTGCAGGCTATTGCCATGTATTTCCTTCCTCCAAGTCCTCGGTTTCTTGTAATGAAAAACAATGAAGAAGCTGCAAGAAAAGTACTGGAGAGGTTACGGGAAACATCAGATGCTACTAAAGAACTTACTGCAGTCAAGTCTTCCCTGAAAGATGAAGATCAGTATAGTTTCTTGGACCTGTTTCGTTCAAAAAACAACATGAGAGCTAGAATGTTGGTAGGACTCACCCTAGTCTTTTTTGTGCAAACAACTGGGCAGCCCAACATTTTATTTTATGCATCAACTGTTTTGAAGTCAGTTGGGTTCCAGAGCAATGAAGCTGCCAGCTTGGCTTCTACTGGAGTTGGAGTAGTTAAAGTGGTCAGCACGGTCCCAGCCATAGTTTTTGTGGATCAAGTTGGAAGTAAAACTTTTTTGTGTATTGGCTCTTCTGTTATGGTGGTATCTTTGGTCACAATGGGCTTAGTGAACCGTAACATAAATATGAATTTCACCAGCATCTGCAAAAGCCAGTCTCCAGAGGATTTATTTCACCAGAGACCAGGAAACCCCACTGGTGTCACCAATGGTAGCCTCAAGGACCTCTTTGCTAGTGCGGGTTCACCAGAAAGATTGTTATTTGATGTTCAGAGAAGCCCAGATGTTGTCAAGACAGGAGAACTGAACAGGACTTCCCTTGCAGGAGGCAAAAGTACAACAGATTCTCACATAGAAAGTGGAGAAGTTCCAGTTGTCCTGAAATGGCTCTCGCTGATCAGCCTGCTTGTTTATGTTGCTGCATTTTCCATAGGTCTTGGACCAAGTAAGTGCTTCACTTTTTATCTCTTTGTAATGATTGATTTGCAGGTGGATTAAGTGCTGGGATGACATGTCTGCCTTGGCATCAGGAAATTCTCAAGTTAGGCAAAGCAATGTTTCCTGCTAATATGCACTTGTATTGTCAGAGACAGTCCTGGGGTGCCTGGGGTGTACTTTTTAGGAAGAGGTCCTGCCCAGTAAGGCCAATGGCTCAATCTCTCTTCAATGCAATGAAGTTAAAAACTGCTCTGAGCTTTGTACAACAAAATTTTGGGGCCCCTCAATATATTTGCTTTTCCTAGTCTATTGTGTCCTTACATTAGGAAGGTTAAGATGCAAGCATTTGCTGCTGCTAACTCATAAACACAACATAAATCTCAGCCTAGTGTGACACTGTCATATCCGTGAAACGGCAGCATGCCTGAATCCTGCTGAGGATCTGGCCCCTTAACTGTATAATAGTCTTCAAATATAGAAAAGACATTCAAGATATCATAGTACATGAGCAAACTTTAGTATCATCGCCATTACTGGTGTTGAACAGCACAAGTGGAAAAAAACAAAGGCACATCACTGAACAACCGAGGTACTGCTGTGGCTACCATCATATTTGCACAGTTCCCACTCTCTACAGACAAGTCTGCCATTCCCTAATGCTAGCAATTACATCTCTACATTTTGTTTTGTTCTGTTTAGTTCCAATAGCACTAACATATTACTGTTCCTTGAAAGGGTTGATTTTCTAAGCCACACTGCAAAATCCCCATGCTCAGAGTCCATTATTCATTAACAGCCTTTATGTACTCTTTTGCCCTGGCTCAAACTTGCCTTACAAACACAGTGTACTCCTGCTGTACTATTATGATAAAAAGCTTGACACAAGAATACAATCCAACAATTGCACTAACAGCAACTCCCCTGCAGTATTTATTTATTTTAAACATTACACGCTGGGTGAGCAGCTTGAGATAAGCATTCATTGCCAGGACAGCAAGCTTGACTGTGTTATTGAGGAATTATTCCTTTCCTTACAGATCATCCTGGGGGTGGATTCTGCTTTCAGTGACATAGGTTCAAAACCAGGGGTGCAGCCTTGAAAAAAAATGTTATTTCAGCTTTTACTCCTGTGTTTCAAACACAAGATTTAACGACCCTCAAAGCAGGAGCGCACATTCAGGCTTGGTGTCCTGTTGAAAGGTGCTTTCCTGTTGACCAGGCTGTGAATTGGTCCCCAGACATTTGAGTTGGCCTAATGGGAAGTTAAGGATAACGACTACTTCCTTGAGGGCTACAGAGACTGATGTATATTTGCCAGGATAATCTGAGAAATCTTCGAGGACAGTGCCTTTTTTTCTGATCCCCTTTTGACCATGAGCATAAATACTCTCAAACAGCAAATATGAAAGAATAGGCACAGATTCAGCTCCACCATGTTAAAATCATGTAAGATTAAACCACATTGAGGCAATTTACGTAGACAGATGTATTTGCATAGAAATGAGGGACTGGTCAAGGAGAGATATAGGTATTTCAAGGAAAGTACTTTCAGAACATTTTCATGCCTTTAAAAGTTAAAATTGACAATGTCTAGAAAATGCAGGAGTCTGAAAATCAAGGCATTATTTGAATCTGCAAAGGATCTATTGTGGTTAAATAATCTGGGTTGGAATGCAAAGTTATGATTTGCATCTCATATGCAGCCTTCAACATCTGCTTCTTGGAGCCCCAATCTTTGAATGTATGTTAAAAGCCTAGCTCAGTGTGCCTTTCTTAGTGTAAAGAAAAACATCCAGAGCACCTCTGCTTGTATAAACAGTTTTAACATGTTTAGGCTGTTAATCTCTAAATCTGGTCTGTGGTCTGGATCAGACCATTAGACGTCTACTCTGCAGAGAGGGAGGCATTAAAGCTGCACTCGCTGACTGCTGTTGCCAAGCAATGCCTGGACACCAGGGGACAGAAGCACTGGAACCCCCATAAAACTGTATTTTCAGTGGGAAAAATCTCATAATCGGTGTGATGTCTGCCCATCCTGCTGGCTGAGACAAGGCACTGCTGGGAATGTGTCTGCTTGTAACCTACAGATTAAATCAGTCTCTTTTGGAAAAAGAGCAAAGAGAATCTTCATCTTTTCCCTCCTCCCCATAAGGCTACTCCCGAAAGAAAAAAAAAAAAAAAGAAAAAATCACTCATTATATTATGAGCCTGTGCTAAATCTTGTTCTGTGGGGATAAAGGACAGTCCACTTCTTGCTGTTAGGAAAATGGTACATTCTTGATACACATGGTACACTCTCCATACAACTTCAGATCATGCAACCTGAGTTCTACCATCTTTTTTTTAACTACTAGATGGCTTTCCCCAGCCCCCTTCCTTTTTGGGGATTCTGGCCAAACAACTAGTTACAGTCCAGATTTGCATAGCAGACCTTTGTCAGTGTTGTATTTTTCCATGGTTTCTCTTTTGTCTCCAAATTACATAAGGTAGACGGATTTTTTTTTTAATGAACTAAACATACGCTAAATATGTTTATTGCCATTTATCAAAGCATCTAGGCAGCACTCAATCTATTCTATGATTCTATGATTCTATGATTCTAATTGAGTGCTCATCATTCCTCATTTTGAGTGATGAGCACTCAAAAATAGACAGTAAGAGATAAAAGCCATTTTTGCATTATAAAAGAATTCACAGACTAGCAGATATCTGCTTAGTTACTTTTTTGATTCTGGGGTGCTCTGCATTTATACCATCTGCCCTTAGGCAAGATAAAATGAGTATTTCTGCTGCTCTGTTTCAGATTAATTATGTTTGATAAACTGTGATTCAACTGTTTGTTCACACTCAATTTCACACAGTTATGAGGATGTTTTGTAGGTGCAACAAATCAGTGTTTCATCATGTTGCAGAACAGCACGTGCTGTCTCTCCAGGGGTGTTTGTAGAGGTATTTCAAAGCAGTTATTAACTAGGGAGACTCACTTGACACCCATCTTTGCCTTGAGTTACCTTTGTTTGTATATCCAAATGAGGATCAGCCATTCTCACCAGGCAAATGTCTGCACAGCCAAAAAGAAACCTCTCTCTGGCTGCCATGTGAAGAGTGAAGAGTGTGAGGGGGCTCTAAAAGTTCAGTGTGATCCTGGAAATTAATTTAGCACAAAGGACACTCAGAGCAGTTTTAGTCAGGGCCATGGCTATGCATGACCACTTACTAAAGGGCACAGAGTTAACTGAAATAATTGCATAGCATCTCATTTGCCAGTTAACTGAAATAATTGCATAGCATCTCATTTGCCAGATGCTCTTTGTGAACCACTTGACAGGCAAAAAATAGTTGTCCTTTCTTATAACAAGGATTCACCTCCTTCGTTTATCACTGTTGTGTGGTACAATGTGTTGAGATGCAGGAACCAGGAAAGACAAACTCTTTATCAGGCTTATTTTTAAAAATGAGGCTGTAAATGTGGAACTGTTGGAGTCAGATGGAGCATGTGCAAGAGAGGTCTCATGCTTAACACCTATAGGGTCGCTGTAGCCTTTCTGAAACAAAGTGGGTCCAGCCCAGAGCCCTGCTGCTTCCCCCACAGACCTGACAAACAATATTCAGGTGTTTTTGTCAGGTGGCACCTGTTAACCAATGATCTGCTTCTCTGCCCTGATCATCTCCTTTGGTGCCATTTAGGATCTAGGACTAAATAGTGACAACTTCTTTCTATGTGTTTCTATATATCCCCTGAGTGACAAGGTCTCACCAGGTGATCTCACCAATAAGTACCCAAAAGAGAGAAAGTAGCACCACACATATTAGTAAGGGGATACAGAGTGGTCTGGAGGCAATCCTCTTCACTGAATAAAAAGCAGAGGGGCTCCAACAGTCCTTGGATGAGAAGCAGGTAATGCAAACTCAGTCTGGACACGTCAGCATTTGTTGCATCTGTTTTCCCTGTCTAAATTTGTTCCAGGAAATAATAAGCAAGTGAACAAAACAGGTGTTGGGCAATACCTCTTTACACATATTGTAGGAGTGCAGTTCAAGGGGATCCATGAACATCATGGGGATATTTTGCTGTGAGTGGAGAATGCTTAGAGAGGGGGATGGCAAATGTGTGCATTTGGACTGCATGTATGGCATTGGTGCCTTGCACAAAAGATCTCTTCCTCTTCTGTCAGCCTCTAAATACGTTTCTGTATAACTGCAAAGGCATTTAGGCAGTTGGTCAATAAACTCTGGGATAATCTGCTGGTGCAAATCACATCAGCTCTGCTGACATCATGCCAGTTCATGGGAAGGGAATGGCTTCTCTTCTGAATTATTTGTTGCTAAAGACTTTTTTGTCTCTGCTTTCAATTCAGCTTTAACCCAGATGCTTGGGTCCCAGGTTTGATCCTAGTGCTTGGAAGGGTGGCAGGCCACCAAGGTGCCCTGGGGTTACTAGTTTCACACTGATGAAATTCCTCTCACATGAGGGAGCTGAGATTGTGGCTTCGTGTCCCGCAGCCTAGGTTCCCCCAAGAAGGGGCAGTGGCTATGATATCCAGCAAGCTCTGCTGCGATACACCATGTCACTGCTGTGGAAACTGTCTGTGGGCCTCAATGGCTCTGTGAGGAACAAAACTTGTGCATGGAAATCAATGAAGGCAAGCCCCTAGTGGGAGTAAATCTTAGGAGCAAATTTTTCCTGATGAAAGACTAGTTTGGGATGAGAATATCCATTTCTAATTTAAACGTGGGCAGATTTGCCATATTGAGTATATCAGCTTGAATGGATGCTTTAATACTGAGCTAATTTATTCCTAAAATGGAACAGATGTTTCAACATATTCGGACATTTAGCTGATGTAGGAGCCAGATTCCTCAGATAATTGACAAAGTGAAATATTTTCCCCACCTAAGGGGGAACTTTCAGACCCCTGTTCTCTGATCACAGCTTTGGCACAGCCCTCCTTTCCTCACTAGCTATTGAGGAAGTTTAGGGAGACCAGGAACTTAAACTAAACTGTGTGATACCATTCCACATATAACACACATTAACTTTTTATCAGCCCTGAAGTAGTCACACAGTTTGGCTAGGTGATCATTGTATGTCCCTTCCAACGGAACTGTTCCTACTCCCATTCTTGTTCTATTCTGTTCTATTCTGCTCTGTTCTGCTCTCCTCTACTCTATTCTGCCCTGCTCTGTTCTGTTCTGCTGTGCTCTATTGTGTTCTACTCTGATCTGTTCTTTTCTATTCTGTTTCCAACCCCCGCTCTTGTTTTCTTTACATCTGATTTGGGCTGTTGAAGCATTAAATGCAGCTTTAAATCCATGCTGGGGACAGTGGGTAGATGGAAGAAGGATCGGGCAAGAAGGATCAAGGAAGACAGAAAAAAGCTCAAGAGTTCACAAAAAAAGTGAAATCCATGGAGGTGAGGAAGGAAATAAGTCCCTCTTTCAATCCATCACTGTCCTTCTTATGCTTCTATATGGGGTCTGTGGCAATGTTTCTTTGTGTATTTTGTTGGGTTAAGGAAGCCAAAGCCCAGAGCTGGAACATTGCCCTAAAGGCCAGAGAATTTCACTAGAAACAGATTTAGTTCCCTTGATTTTGCTCCTGTGACTCTTAGATTAACTGCCTACCTGAGTTAAAGCATGAATCATTAGCACAGTTAAATGCAGAACATTTTATGTTTCTTTCACCTCAGTCACTACAGGCAGAAGAGCTGGTTTCACATATGACTGTGTCCAGAGACTCAGTCACAGTGGTCATATCTCTTACCAGAGAGATATGATCCAGGTTGCATAGGACAGCTTTTTCTCTGCCCCAAAATTCTCTTGCTCGTGGCCACCAAATGTTCTGCCAGAAACTGGAAAATCTTGTGGGAAAGAGAACTGTCAGTGTGAAAATTCTGACACCATCCCTCCATGTAGTTGTTTGTTCCTATGTTTTGAAACATCATAAGTTCTATGGCCTTGCACTAGCTTGGAAACACAGGTAAAAGATAGGGGTGTCTAGAATTCATTTCAGTATCTTTGGTGTTAGAGCAGCATTGCAGGCTTTTACAGAACATGGTCATTGTATTAATTTATAATGTGCATGAATATGCCATTAACAGGCATTCATGCTCAACATTGCCTTGCATGACACTTGTTTATAATGTTTTATTTTTGAGCTTCTATATTTTGTAGAGCAGCTGCAGCCTGGCCTTAAATTTCACAGAAATGAGCAGCATCAATTTTATGTCATTTTGTGGTTTACACTGGGAGAAAGAGATAGTGGTGGGGATTAAATCAAGTGCTCAAAAATAAGCAAGTGCTTAAAACTTTTGTTGGATCTGAACCAGAATAATAAACATTGGAAATGTTCATATTTCACTAAAGGTCAGTACAGAAAGTCCTATTTTTAGTTAATCAAAAAATTATCTTGAATTCTTTATTTTACTACAAGAGTCCTAGCGCTGTTCTTTTGTACTGAATCATCTTTTTATGCATGCATCTATGTGGTTTGAATATGACACTCCTAGTATTTATCTAGTTCATCATTCCTGTGCTATTCAAATGGTGCCTCATGTGGCCTTTGTTTCACACTGTGCCTGTACTACCAACCTGCAGTGGAAAGACAAGGCATGCCAAAATGAAAAATAAATCAAGGACTCTGAATTGCCCACTGCTCCCTATCTCATTGCCTCAGCTAACCCAGGGATTGGTTTGCCTTTACACAGGCTGATTAGTAGTAGTGAAGTACAAGGTGATCTAAGACATTTTTGGATAGTTGGATGCTAAATTACAGGATTTTGAATTGTAGAAAATATTTTGTAAAATAGCTTAATCTTATCCACCTTTATAGAACATGCAAGTTTGCAAGGCTTCTTTAAGTGTGAAAAAGATCATAATAAGGAAAAAAAGGCTTTTGCAGTAATGAGGTATGACCATGTCAGTGGGAGCTTCTCTTTAGTTATTTTAGGACTTCATTATGCAAAGAGCAGAATAGCATTGCTCAACCCTGAGACTGAACTTAAACTACATACTGAGATGCACACCTGAAATCTGGGACATTTTCAGTGACATCTGTGTTCCTGTTTGTAACTTTAATTTTCAGTATGTGAATGAGGGCAAGACTCATATCAAGCCAAGGGTTTTGCCTTCTGAAAGATGAAGCCTTTGGTTCTGTGGAAAGAGGAAGTGACAATACCATGCCCAAGCCAGTATTCCTGTGCCTCCACTATGATGGTGGTTCAATTTGCTGTTGCTGGGCATAAAATTTGTCCCTCCAAGTACTACCTAAAAAAGGTAGGGAACTACCTGTGCTTTGTCATACTATGCCCCACTTAAACAGTGATTTGAGTCAATATTGCGATCTTGGTACTCTGGATTATATAAATATATCTCTACTAATAATTGTATGTTTATAAATTTATTGACACAAAGACACTGCTTAAGAGCAATGGCTCCTGTGTCTGAAATTAGGCATAGTTTTTAAGTTTGACCTGGGGTAGTTAGCACCTGCTGTCCAAAATGAAGCATTTTCCCTCCAAACGCACTCTAGAGAGAACTAATATTGCTGTGACTCTATCTAGTAATTGGGCCTAACAATCCTGCTTTTTCCCACAGGGACATTATCTTTTGTAAATGGATGCACTGTCAAGTGAATCTAGCATACCAGCCTGCACTAACTTCTGTATGATAACCAAGGCTGCCTATCATTAGCCAGATTTGCCCTTCTTCCTTTGTTGCATTTAAGCATTCAGTAAATAATAGCAGTCTTTGATAGCCATATTGAAGCAAATGAAAGATTTTACATTTGTTTTCTTGACCATGTTCTGGGAATGACGATCCTTGTGACACTGAAATCTGTGAAAAAGTTTATAGTGCATATGTCAAGCTTCATAAAATCTAGTTTCCTTTGCGAGAGAGGACTGGGAGCTTTTTAGAGGCAAGTTGATCTTAAGCCAGCTTTGTGCAAAAACTTGAACTGTGAGTAGGACTTCAAAAGCATAAACAGTATTTTATTTCATTTGTAAAGATCATCAAAATAGTATATGTATTGTGAACTATGAAAAATAATTATGCCAGAGAGGTTAAAACGTGCAATCAGGTAAATTACTGGCACTGCTGAGGATTATGAAGACTGGCAGCCAAACTGCAGAGAGCATGGCCCAATGTTATGTCAGCAGATGAAATCAGGAGATGGTTTCTCCCCATGGCATCTGAGTTTCTGTGTCACAGTGCGCCCTGGGAGGAAAGCCAGAAAGCTTTTCTCAGAGGTAAAGGGAACACAGGGGGTACCTAGCTTCTGTTGCCTTTGGAAGTCAACCCTAAGTACAGAAACTCTTATGAAAGGAGCACTAAAAGATACTTTGTGGTGGGGAGACCCAGAGCCTTCTCACCTTCCTTCCGGCCGCTTTCCTCCAGCAGCAATCAAAGGAAGGCAGGATCAGCAGTGACAAGTGAGGGACTTAAAAAATGGATCACTGCAGGCCTTTCACTAAATAAATCACTATTGTAATAGTTAATCCTTTCCACTCGAGTTTGTAAAACATACACACAAATCCCCATCCCTGGAAGTGCTCAAGGCCAGGTTGGATGGGGCTTTGAGCAACCTGGTATAGAGAAGGGTTGGAATTAGATGATCTTTAAGGTCTGTTCTAACCCAAACTGTTCTATTATTCTATGAAATCTCTATTTTGCATGAACAAAGGCTTAAATTGTCTCCAATTCCTGTGTCCCAACAGCTCTTTTCTGTTGTGTCCCTTTACAAGGACCAACATTAGCCTTGGATACTGGAAAAACAGGTTCATTTACAGCACCCATCTGGGTGATTTCTCCTCTCCATACATATTATAAGTGAAATATGCGATAATCTGAAGTAATTCAGGCATAACTTCCCAGACCGGCTTCTGCAATCATTCCTCTGCAAATGCCTCAAAGGATTATCCTGGATTCAATATTCTGAACAAATAAACACCTACAAACAGGAAAACACATTTCAGGTTTTAATTAAAATGCTTTTTTTATTATTTTTTTTTTTTTTGGATGCCAGTATGTGATTTATTATAATAAGTACATTCTTCCTCAAAAGCTTTACCCTCTCTTTTTCTCTTTCTGCTTGCCCTGCAAGTTGTTTTGTCCTTATGGGACAGTCTGAATGTCTACGTAACAAAGGATGAGAGAGAGAATGGCTGTGAAATTCAGTTAGAAACAATTGTCATCTCATACATCAATTCAAATCAGCTTCTGTTAGAGGACCTGACAAGAAACTATTGCACACCTCCATACAGTAAAGCTATAATGTATCCTACTGATATATTTGCTACTGAGTAATCTTATCGGGCCAGGTAAGCCACGAAACACATTAACTAAGACAATTATGCCTTTCCTTGATCCTTATACATGTATCGCTTCCTGCCCAGTAATCCTTTAGATAGGAATCACTGTCTCTAAAAAAGTTCTTTTTGTTTGTGATCATTCTTTCAAGCTGAAAATGGATGGTAACTGAAAATCATTGAAAACAGATTAAAAAATATATTGAATAGCTTGCATGAATTAGGAAAACCCATACCAGGCATTACAGGGTTTTTTTTTTCAAGTTCACGGAGATGAAAATTCCAATAGTAAAAAAATGTTAAAATGCAGGCTCACAGTAATGAAAAGCTTATGGGAGAAAGGATGGCTGGGCAAATCAGAGGTGAAGTATGTCTCACTGCCCTCCTTGCCACTTGGCCCAGAAAACAAGGGAAGGAGGTAATGCGTTGTTCTCACAGTCTCTTTCTCGGAAGCCCTCCTGCTGCTCTAATGTAAACTGGAGGAAGTGAGAGTGAAGGGTGATTTCCTTGATCCACAGCAAGGTTCCTTAAAAAAGCAAATGTGAGTGTTCAGCCATCTATTAGATAGTGATGCAAATAGCACAAACACTGTACAAAGTGCATATTTTTATGTACTTTGATGCACCCTCAGAGACTCGAGGATTAAATCCCACTTGTCCTACAGTATGTTACTTTAAGGAGTCAGCCTAAAAAGATTAGCCATTAGAAAGAGAAACGTAGCATGCCAATAGAAAACTAAAATAGTTTCAGATTTGCCACATGTCCTGGTTTAAACCCAGCCATGCGGCTTGTTCACTCACTCAACCCCATCTTTCTCCTTTTGGATTATCAGTGATATCATCCTGAAACCAATAGTCACAAAGCTGCTCAGAGAGAAGCACCTTGGAAGTCACAGAATGTGGTACCTATTGCCTTCTCCCACAGAGATCAGGATGCAGCCAGAGGTGTGAGATTAGCTGAGCCTTCTGCTGACTCCCTTATCTCTCAGCAATAGAACAATTCCACACCTTTAAATGTGCACACACAGAGCTTGTCTTGACACTTTACAGGTTGGCACTCTGGTGGCAGCTTATATGCACTCCAAAGCAATATAGACACTCATTTGCTCTGTATGTGCCACTTCAGTCTCTCAATATGTCATTAAGCAGTCACTGATTTTTGATGCTGGTCATGATATTCTTGCACAAAAGGCCAGAGTTTCAATTCATTTTTTGTGTGCCATATCTCTTACCTGTTTTGGAAAAGCACAGACTCCCTCTCACCCTCTCTTCTTTCCAGTCTAAGCATCCCTTGCTTTTGCCAGCCCCCTAGATTTCCTTCCCCAGAGACAAAAGCCTCTGCAGAGGTTGCATTGTGTGGACACTTGAGAGCAGTGCTGGGACAGTGCTGACACATTACAGCAGCAGGTACCCCCTGCCCCAAATCCCAGCTGTGCCCCCATTCTGTATGCCCTCATGGGTACACACCTCATCACCATGCACACCATGAAGGTTTGTGCCATCCTCCTTTGAAATCAAGGAGGACCAGGGCTGAAGCTGTGAGAAGTAGTGGGCCATCTGGCTATTTGTGTCAATACCCAGCACAGGCAAAAACCAGACAAATAAAAAAGCTGTGGGGTTTCATAAGCGTGGAAGAAACCCTGCTCTTGGCAAAGGCAGTCATTAGACATGTCCTTTGACTTCCTTCTTCTAATGGAAGCTAAGCAGTGGCTTGCTTGCATCCTTCCCCAGTGCTGATTGTTTGTTACACATTCCTAGAAGGTCTGCCTGTGTTACTGGTGGGATAATCCCTTCCTTATCTTTCCTTGGACCTCATGTTCCTAAGAACCCAATCCTCCCTTTCAAAGCCTCACATACTTCTGCCTACTTCCCTCCTAAGCTGTAAGTCCACTTAATCTTTTTCCAGAGTTTATACCTCAGAAACTTGAATTCTTTGAAGTATTGCGATGGCTGCTTTATAAATCTCACCATAAAGAACTTGATCTCACACAATACAGGTATACGAAAGGCAAAAATTCTAAGCAGCAAATGAATACTAAGGGAATCTAAAATTTCATTAACAAGAGCTGCTGAGCAGCTTTCAATTTGCTTCTGCCTCCTGACCAGAATATGGTCAAAACAAAGACATTCTTCATTCATGTACCTCACTTGACTGCTGAGTACCCTCGAGCTCACAGCATTGCTCAGGTATTATCAGATATTTCTGTTTCTCTGATGTAAGTAGATTATTTTCTTAAAATCATATTTTATTTACTGAGCAGCTGTAAAGTAAGGAAGTAAGAAAAGTATCATGAGAGGGTCTGAGACAACTCTTTGCTTATGGCCCAAATACAAAGCTCATTAAATTTGACATGTTGGCTCAAACAAAAGGGACACTCAATCAGTCTCTTACCCTGCCTCCAACAATAGCAAGCAGCAGATGCTGCAGGAAAATACATCAGAAAAGGCTCATGCAGCATGCACAACGTGTCTTTCTACCTATGTGTAGTATAGGGAACTTCAAAAAAAATGTTGGGGATTTGTTTTTACTATTGTGAGCGGTAATTCCTGATGGATCTTTTTCCACACGTATGGAGAAATGGTGCTTTAGCGCACAACATTTAATCATTTTAAACCACTAATATTTTTCACATCTGAAGCACCCTGTCAAAGTGAGTTCCACAGTTGAAATACACTTTGTCTGAAAAACCATGTCCTCCCTAAAGCCTCGCCTAACTGCTGGTAACTTCATTTGGATTCTCTTGGTTTCTGTCTTTAAAAATGCAACAAAACCCTCTCTCCATCTCCACTTCAACTCTGCTTCCCTCTGCTCTATGTTATCTAAGATGAATGGTACTTGTCTGTTTAATTGCCCTTTTCAGAGCCCCTTACATCATCTACCTCATCTGAGTTGACCAAATCTGCTTGCAATGTGCCATATACAGAGGCATAGTGTGCTCAGTACCACATTCAGTGTCCACTTCCTAATAACTACCAAGCCTCTGTCTGCACCCATTACCTCTGCCTCGCAGGAGCTGATGCTGTGTCTGGACTGCCCACAGAGGCTCTAGCACTTCTGCCCTGAGCAATGCTGGCATGCTGGTGTGGGTACTGCTGGCTGGTTTTCTCCTTGCTTCAGATGTATTGATAATGGATTTTATGGGTCTTTTTTTTTTTT
>NDXB01011674.1:362759-390498 GCA_002631895.1 Agapornis roseicollis | reverse complement strand
TTTTCGTTGTTTTTGTTATTGGTTTTTTGGGTTTTTTTTTTTTTTTTTTCCCAAATCAGACAATATTTTCAGATCCTTTTGCAATTCTTTATGATCTTTATTTTTATTAGCCTTAATAATTCTGTACATTCCTGTGCATTCAAACCTCACTTGAAAGACCTGGAAATATACTGGGCAGATCCAGTTATCTTCCACTGTGAAGACTGGCCTTGTTCTTCATTTCTTACTATAAACAGCTACTGATCAATATGAATACCTTCTCTTTTGCCCTTGGCACTTTACCAAAGCTCTTTCAAACTGAAAAACACAGTGGCTCATTCATTTGAATCTCCATATTCCTTAACTCCTTCAAAGAGACATCACTTTCCTCAGCAAAACAACTAGACAACTATTCCTCAAGACATTGTACATATCCTCCTTTCCTTCTTCCAGCTGAGATCACCTACCTTTATCCCAGCTCCAGCCTGCAGCTTGGTACAGAATTCTACCAGAATGACCGCTTCCTGTATTCCCAAGGAATATTTTCTTCAGTACTGGCAAGTGTCACCTCCTCCATCCCTGGCCTCTTGTCCTTGCAGCCAGCAGACTCTCAAAACACCTGAGGATGATATTGCAAGTAACTTTTCAGCAATTCTACTGTTTTCTTTGTCTGGACACAGTGTACACCTTTATAGAAGACACATTTCTAACAGTTTTCTTCATTCAGTTTCTTATCTGTGCTGAGCTATTTTATTTTATTTGGTTGTATGTGTATTTTAGGCCTCTAATGAATTAATTCAAACTTTTTTCACAACATCCTGATGTATTTACCTTGATGGTCCTTTTAATTTCTTTATAGAAAGCAGGCTTATTCTAATATTCTTCTTTTGAAACAAGATGTGGTAAGCTCTTGGCTCTTCCATTGGTACAAGAATATTGAATTTGAAATGTTATAACCAATATAACAGAGTATCTTTGCAACAGTTAACATCTTGAATTATTTGAACCCATGCTCAACACTGAAGCAAGATTTGCCTTTTTCTTCTCTTATTAAGTATTAGGCAAATTCCTGGAAGAAACTATAATCTATGCTATCTAAAATTTATTCCCAGCACTGTGTTCCATTATGCAATTTATTTAGCCCTAATGGAAGCAGCTGAAATCTTCCATTATTATTCGCTTTCTGCCACTACAGCCTCTGTGACTTTGTTTAGAAGCGAATGTCACCATCCGGTCAAGAGATTGTTTGTATACCTGAATCCTCTGCTCTTCCCACTTGAGCAAGGAATGTCAGGTCATTGAGTTTCTGTGGCACTTAATGGAACAGTTCAGACTCAGTGCAATATTTTCTTCTGCATTTGCAGTAGGCAGGCTATAGATTATACCATAATAAAAGACCATTCAGCTGCACAATTTTTCTTAATTGCTGTCAACATGCAAGGCACTGCAGGTCAGCAAGGGTGAGTTATTACCTGCAGCCACTGCATGAACAAATCCTGCAGCTGTTGAATCTAGCAGAGACCGATGCTGAGCTCTTAGCCTCATCCTTTATCCACATCTCACCATGAGAGCACCAGCTCTTTTCACATCTATCCACTAACACTAGCTAAGGGTGACCAGAAGAGACAACGAAAACTACTGTGTGCAATGTGGTTGCTATCACAGCAATCACATTAAATTGCACATCAGATGGAGATGTGTATGGGAAGTAGGAGGATTTGGACCCTCTTTGCAAGATAGGATGATTTCCACTGTAAAATGCCACTGCTTAGACTGGTGAAGGCAGAGCACGCAGGGACTTTCCTCTGTAGGGACTTTGGGAGCGCACGGGTTAAATTTCTGCAGCACTGCATGCATACAGTGCACAAGGTAGCAGGAGTCATGAATGGGAGCCCAAACCTAGTTACTGGCTCCCCAAGAGAAGGCCACAACCCCTCTGTACCTACAGCAGCTGCTGCTTTTTGGCAAATGTACAAATAGTAGAAACAATCTCAGAGAGGTGCTAAAAGCAAAGAATCGATCATTATTGCTGCTTCATGCTTGGGGAAAGGGATAAACAGACTGTAATAAGTGCCAGAATCTTACAACTGCTCTTTCCCTGCAGGGAATAAGCCTGCCCACTCCTTGCCAGCTAAGCAGAGGTCAGGGCCATGCCAGAGGAAGTAGCTGCCATTAGCAGAATGAAGAATAAATCAGATGTGTCAGTGGGATCTGTCTGAACTAAATAACTGGTTGAAACAAGATCAGCTTACCACTACTGCAGCAGTCCTCAAGCATTTTGGTTTCTTAACAGAAAAACAATCTGTTTCAGACCCCCAGACAAGGCACTGCAGTAGTTAGTCTGAAAAAGCCAGTCTGTCCTTGGAAAATTGCATGTTACTGGAGACGCCGCAGCACCACACATTCCAGCTGTGGCATGAGCTGTTCCCCAGTGCTCATGATGCTGATGAAGCCCATCTAGGTCAGGGCTCACCCAGCCTGGTGGGGCTGCCATGCCAGTTCATGGGACTTGGTCCTCCTCACTCATTACCTCTCTGAGCAGTCACTGTGAGTTGCTTGAATGCAAGAAGATTCTAGAAGTAAATGCAGACCAAAGTTCCCACAGAAAAAGTTTATTCCTGGAGGGTGGTTTATGCCGTGCAAAAAGTGGGATTGAATTATTTCAAACGTTATTTAAATCCTGCCTAACGTTACTGTGAATATCCCCTTTGCCAGTCTCAGTCTATAGTAATGTTTTCAGCTGAGCTTGGCTGCTGGCTGCCAGGCCATCCCACGAAGACAAACTCCACAGGCTGTGCACACACTGCTCAGAAGGGCTGTTTCGCATCTTGCTTACTTGCTATTTTGCATTTCGGCTAGCACTCCTTGTCATGACATGTTGTGACTAATGATACTGGTTTCAACAGTCCTGATGCTGAGAAGGGGCAAAATACAATCCTGAGATCACCAGGCATTGCCAGGCCTGATTTTGCTCAGTCACAGAGCTAGCTGGCCTGCAGGAAAAACAACTGGCTAGAGAAGCGAGTTCTGTTCTTTGCTCCCCCATCATGTGTAGACACTGCACAAAACATACCCGGGGCATTACTTTAGGGCAGCATTTGTCTTATCAGCAGCAGAAATAAACTTTGCTGTGATCCAATTCAGAAAAAAAAAGAAAAGCCACGCTCTATGGCTGCTGTAGGACATGGCAGCTGTGGTATGACTGTGTGCCACTTGACTACGCATAACAGCATTAGGCCATTACACAGTGTGATACCCTGGAATCAAATAACCACTCTGCCAGGTCATGCCCACTGTGGGAGTGAAGATCTTTATATTTTTCTTTTTTAAAAAAGCACAGTCTGGGCCAGCTCCAGAAAACGTTATTGAACTGAAATCCGTGGTGCAAAGAAACCTAGAGATTGCCCCAACCTGTTCTGCTGACTCAAGGCTCAGGGCCCTTTTTCATTGGGCACTTTCTAGTCTCTTTACACAGCACATTTTTCTTTTCTGCCTTTACCAGTACTGCTACACAGGAGTGCTACGAGAATCCAGAGGGAAAGGGCAGTCTGACACAGACGAGGAGCCTATTCTTAAAATGTATCTTTAAGACTGCCCAGTGCAAGTGTCGTGAAGAAAATCCCATCTGCCATTTTACAGAAACAGTCTAACAGAGGAGCAATTTCTGATGTTCAAAGGTCTGAAGACACAGCTTATCCACATGTATCTCTCTGCTCTCTTGCTGGTCATCTTCTAACCTACAATCTCTCCAAGAAGCTTCCTCTTAAGAATGCATCTTGCATATGAACAAAAAGATGATGGAGGTTTCTTCCTAGTTTTGTTTTATTTTATTTGCTTTTCTAATAACCAGGATTAGTACAAAAATGTGGTGTCATTTTTTTATATTGCTATCTAGGTGGTTACACAGACAGCTCTTCGTGTCTGTATCTGTTTTTGTGGGCTAGCAACACCGGCATTTAGATCACCTGTGCTATGGTGTGGTGTGATATGAAGGAGCAAAAAATCAGACCCTCTCTCTTAATTTGTGTCACAGGAATGTCATTTATATGGAGCAGAGAGCTGGAATAGCAAACCTGCTCCAGTGTGGCCAGTTGATTTATAAGGTGGCATAAACACACAGTGCTGTTCTGAGGCTGAAGATTACTTTGGTTTGCTGCCCCGCTTCCATTAGCATTATGTCACTTGAGAATTATTTAGTGACAGCTCCTTTTCCCACACAGCTGTGCAGTCAGAGCTCGCTTCCTTGGTTCTGTGTGTGCTGGTGCTGCCCCAGTACCACCCGCTGCTGGCCCTGGAAAATCACCTTATTCTTTCAGGTGGCCTCACCTGAATCATAGAACCATAGAATGGTTTCGATTGGAAGGAACCTTAAAGATCATCCAGCTCCAACACCCCCTGCCATGGGCAGGGACAACTTCCACTAGACCAGGTTGCTCAAAGCTTCATTCAGCCTGAACCTGAACACTGCCAGGGATGGGGCAGCCACAGTTTCTCTAGGCAACCTGTTCCAGTGCCTCACCACCCTCATAGTGAATGGATTACCTAAATGTACAACAAGGAAAGCCATCCCTTTGAAGACAACATATTTTTGTTAGTAAGTTAGTTTGTTTGATGTTTTGTTCCTTCTGTTTCAGTGGCCTGGCTGGTCCTGAGTGAAATTTTCCCTGGTGGCATCAGAGGACGGGCCATGGCTTTGACATCTAGCATGAACTGGGGTATAAATCTCCTCATCTCCTTGACTTTTTTGACTGTAACTGGTAAGATTTCTCTGTGTCCTTTCAAGTTGATATTCTCCTAGTGTGCAAAATGAATGTTTCCTATATGAACATCATTACTAAAATTGCAGTTGTGATGCCTCAGAAAGCAGATTCAGATTCCATTATTTTGTTAGTGTAATGTCACTGTTTCTAGCACACCCTTCGAAGCCTCATGGTGCTTGCCATCAGAGTACCTTGCATATCTCCTCCGCAGGCTGTAGACCTCAGCTCTTAAAAACACCGTTGTGTTAGTAGTAGGTTGAAAATGTATGTTTTAGTCATACATCTTCTGAAGTCAATGGAAGTTCTGATCTAGATCAGATCACAGCTTTTCTAATCAAATGTTTAAAGACAATCCCATTGAAATCATTCCTTTCCACACTAATGGCCTGGCTTTGAGAAAATTTCCTTTTGAAAAAGGTGTCTTTGTAAGGGAAAATTATTTCATGTTTTAATGCAAGAAAATAGACTACCATATAACAACTTATAAAGTGATGATAAACAAGGGGAAGGGTTAAAATGTTGATGTGGAAATGAATTGATTTGAAATATTTTTTTCTGATTTTATTTCATAAGAAGTTTTGTAAATTTTAGGTTTCAGTCTTATTTTGAAGAGAATACATGCTGAAAATCAAAATTTTTAAGAGAATAGAAATTCCAGGTTTCCTTTAACTCTAACTCTACGTTACTCGCAGGCAATCAACCCACAAGAAGTCAATGTGGTTTTTCATCCTGTTAGATGCATTTTGAGATGGATTTGAGAATAAGCACAATCTGTGACTAAAATGTGTAAAAAAGCCCCTGAGTACTATCTTGGTTGACACTGGGAAAAATATGCCAGGTCAAACTCATTATGTCCATACTAGCACTTCAGTTAGATCAAGGGTCCTCTCCAGAAGCAAATAGAGCTGCCCATCCTCCCCTCACTGCATTTTGGTTTGCAGCACAGAACTGCACTCCTGAACTACACAAGCTTTTGGACAAAACCAAACAAGAAAATGTACAGCAGATGTACTCCAGCTGCCAACACTTGCTCAGTCCTTGGACCAGATTGGAGCTAATCCTAAGGAAATATCCCCCAAAGTAGATGGTGTAGATTTCAGGTATTCAGCATCAACTGTTTCACCTGAAAGTCCCCTCCTGTCATGGAGCTTGACTTGTTAATGCTCACCTAGCTGTTATTCTGGTCTCAGTTGCAATTGATATAAAGCTGCAGTAACTCTATTGGCTTAACTGTCTCTAATCTGGATTTATGAAAGTGTAACTACAAGCAATTACATGTTCCAGAATGACTGCAAGCAAAATAAATTAATAGGTTCCTGTTAATATGGATTAACAGGAACCATCAATTTTCTTTCATGAGAAGTATTAGAAAAAGCAAAAGCACTCTTCTTTTTGAAATTATGGCCAGGCACAAATAAGTGAGCTAAGGATAAGAGCCTGGCTTCTTTCTAAGTTCTCCTGTGCATTAGGAGCTGTATCCTACAAAATACAGCAACAGAAATAAATTGTAATATTTGAAAATTTAAAACAAAAGGCATGTTTTCTTTCTTCACAGAGCTCGTTGGCTTGTCCTGGGTGTGCTTCATTTACACAATCATGAGCCTAGCATCCCTGGCTTTTGTGGCTGTCTTTATACCAGAGACAAAAGGATGCTCTTTGGAGCAAATATCCATGGAACTAGCTGAACAGTAAGTACTAACACTGCGATCGCATCTGTCAGGTGCCAGAGGGACAAAGTCTTCCAATGCCACATGCTAATAAAAAAATGAAACTGCAGGGGTTTTTTATTTTCTGAAGAAAGCAGGTTTTCTCAAGGCTTGAGCTTGGGTGTGTTGATCTGAACAGCCAAGCAAACATTTAGTTGCTGCTGAGGGACTGGCCCTAAAAGGATGGTGGTTTCTATCTAGCACCCCTGTGAGGAACACATGCAGCCAGGCCTGGCTCCCCAGCACTTTTGCTTACTGGCATTTGTAGAGAGAAGGGCAACTGTGATCTCACATTTAGGGCTGTGTGTCTCAGCCTGCAGGCAGAGAAAGGGCAGGAGAGAGATATTACCTCAAATACTTCAAGGCTCCATGTGAGTTTTGATAGCTCTTCTAGATGGCATTTTTTGTGCATTTACTGAGTCCTGTGGGTCTGTAGACTCTATGAGCTCATACCTATAAAAGCTTCTTCCAGTACGAGTTTTGTGTCCCCACATCACCACCTAAAAAAGGGAATAGCAATGAGAAGAGAGTGCTGGTGACATGAATGCCATGTTCCCACTCCTTTAATATGACCTATTCTGACCCTATCAGTCTTTTCTCATCACTTAGAAGTAGATTGGCCCTTGGAATTATATGTTTTCAACAAAAAGAGCACATCAATTTAAAGAACAGAATTAAAGGGTTTGCTGATACACATGCTATTTCCTTACCATCTCCAAAAGTAGATGTCATTGTCCATAAATTGAGTGGCAATTTTTGCTATCAATTTGCTGCTTCCCTCATTCTTTTCTGTTGGTTTTGGCAATAAAAAAAGAATAAAAAAAGTAAGCAGCCCTGTTTTGTTTTTTTTTTTTTTAAATGTATTTCAAGACTAAGAATGAGCTCTTGACATCCCTGTATTCACTGGAAACTTTGCCTTCATGGGTGAACTTTCACAGCAAGAATGTCNTCCTTTTTTTTTTTTTTTTTTTTTTTTTTAAATGTGGCACTCTCCTGATCTGTTCAAAGAGCTGTCTTACAGCAGCCATTTGGTTTTTTGGACTCACAACTGACTTACCAGCATAATGATTAAAAGGGTAAAGAAATGATAGGGGGAACAGTTCAGTGGGCAGAATTTTTGCAAGGCTGATGCCTTGGGGTGAGAGTCAGGCCTCTTTGGTGTGCAACATGCTTGTACCAGCCAGGCAGAAGCATCCCCCAGTTCATCCCCACACCCAGGCTTGACAGGGCAATGCAAGGAGAGCATGTCAGCTGTATTTGATGGCAAACCTTGGTGTGTTTTTCTCCTTCTTCAGGAAATATGTGAAGACCCCATGGTGCTGGATGAGCCAGAACAGAGAGAAACTGGTGCCGGTGGAACTTACCGCAAGAGAGAAAGAGCAACTCTACTAGACCCAGGGCAATCAAAGCAGCCTTTACCAAATGACTGATAAAAACACCCCTCAGTGATGCCAACGCTGATGGGACACATGGTATCTTTAGTATACACATCATATTATCTCTTTCATTTCTTAGTAGAGCTTCTTTCAGTGGCAGTTTACAGCCAACATTAAAGATCGCTGTAGTTTGTAACTTACCAGAAATCTAGGCTTTGTCTGCTTTATACCACCATCCTTCACCTTCCCTCAGGTTACTCACCTCTTACCTATAGGAGATGAACGTAGTAATGTGCACAATTCTAGCTGTAGTTATTCAACAGGAGTTCAGCCTGGAAGAGGCACAAAGAATTACTGGGGTACTAAGGTGAAGGAAGGAATCTCACAGGAGAAGCTCATCAAAGACAGGTCTGTTTAGCTTAGCAAACACGGGACTGAGAAAGGTTAACAACTGTGTCATGTTAGCGAAGAGAACACTATGGAACAAAAATAGACAACTATGGAATGTGGATGGTGCAGGACTACTGGGTATGAATTATTTACGAATTAATTTAAGCTTTTGCATAAGTAAAACTTGAAAAGGGATCTTGTTCATCAGAACTTATTTATACCACAGAGCATGCTCAGCTTGTAAGAGGAACTTTCCCTACAGTTTCCCAGGAGGGACAGGATTCAGTGATCCAGGAAATACTGCTCAGAAAACAATCAAATTGTTTAATGGGGGGAGATTTGCATAATAAATTACACTAGATTGAGGACAGCCTTACAGAAGAGGCAGTAGGATTTCTTTGGCTTCCCTGTCCCAGGAAAGTTGGAAGCTGGAGGTACCAGAGTTGATGTCAAAAAGATTTTATTTCACAACACAGGGCACACTAGACTTTGACTTTTGGATTCTGAAAGCAAGATCTGTGTGGTACAAGACAGCACAAAGGGAGTTTGGAAACCATAATCATTGCAAATCATAAATTATGTCAAATTCTTGGTTATTTCTTACCAAGTGTATCCTGAAGTACTCAACAAAACTCTATAAAGGTTTATCTATATGGGTCCCATGAAAAATGTAGGTCTTTTTTTCTTAGGTTAACAGATTTTGTTAGAATGATCAGAAGATAAAAATTTATTATCAGATAAATAATTGGTTTGTTGAATTAAAAACATACATTAAAAGCATGCCACTTGTCTAAGCAGCCACACAGTGGCATTTCTTCCAGCATTTAACTAAGGAAGCAAGACTGACACTGTCAGCTGGAGTGCGTATACTGCTCTCTGACCTAAGCACATGATCCCACCTTATTTGCTGTCTCATAGCATTAAAACCATCTGACTGTGTCCTGCACTGAAAGAACAGTGACTTACTGATCCAGGTAAATATTCACCTCTGAGCAGGGTAGATCAGTTCTGATCAGATTCTCACATGGTCACACTGTTGGATACTGACATTGTAAATGTATAGGCACATGTCTATTTATACAGTGAACATGTGTTTGAAACCTGAAAAGAAACTATTGAAGCCAAGGACATGATTTGCAAGAAGACTGGAAATTTAGCTACCTCAGAGTGGGAACCTACAGGCCAAATCTGTACCACAACTTTCCTGCATTATATACTTTAAAGGAACTAATATCAAGACCATGTTGGACTTTCAGTACAAAGGTCAGGTAAGCAGTTATCACAATACAGGATTTTTAACTGTGCAGATCCCATGTCATTTAAACCAAGTGAAACTGAATGGGTAGCCCACTGGCTAGCTGATCAGCTTATGGCTGTCTTATCTTTTTTGTCCTGATCCTAGAACCAGCAGTCCTCACAAGATCACAGGTGCCATGAGACCAAGATGGTTACAGGGGTGCTTATGGTAGAATGTGTAAGGCTCATAAAGATTCAGGTTTTAGCATATACAATCTACCAAAAAAAAAGTAAAATCACATCATAAGAGTCCAATCTTCTCATAATGGTCCATGTGGGCAATTCTGACATAATCTATAAGGAACATGAGATTCAGCACACCCAGGACATGTGGACAGACAGTGGTGCTGTGTACCCAAGGTGTAGGTGGACACAGACCAAAGACCCCATCAGAAGCAGTAAGCTTGAAAGTCCTTTGCTCTCGTTTCCTATGGGGAATCAGCAGGTTCCTGTCCCAAGCTAAAATTCCATCCTGTATCTCAGCTGCTTCCACCTTCTCCACAAACATGGAAAACTTTGGCTCCTATTACTTTGAATTTTCCAATAAAACTTGAATTTTGTTTGAGGACTACAGTTCCGATAGTGACCACAAGAGGAGGCCCCTCTTGTGGTCTTGCTAGAAGAGGGTTCCCTGCCCTGCATGGAGGGGAGCCCGTTTCAGAGTCTCCTGACCTCAGCAGTAAGTTTACTCTGTACTGCAGCAGTAGGAATCGGCAAAGGTAAGAGTGTTCCTGTAACTTCTGCAAATAGTCACAAAAAGGATGCAAAATGCATTAGAGTGCAGCCACATAAAAGTTTCACAGCAGTGTGAAACAGGGAGAGCTAGAGAGCTGGGGTTGCAGCAGTAGGAGAGAAGCCATGGATGAGGAGGGCACATGAAATGGCAGGGAGAGGTGAAGTCAGAGATTGACTGATGGTGGAAGGGAAAGAGGCAGTTGAAGGCTTTAAACATAGATGCGTCATGAGGTTGAATTTTTTACCTTAAATTTTTGCACTTGGAGATGTGAGGAATTAAAGAACCAGAACGTAGCCGAAACCTACAAGATTTGGTGGGAGGTTTGTTAATGTTTAGTTCAGCATCCTGATCTTTGCATGTTGTCATAAACAGCATGAATTTATGTTTTTTTTTTTTAACCATAGTATGCTCGAGCATACTAAAAGAATAGTTTTTGAAAGATATTAACACCTTTTTGCTAGAGAAAGCAGCACATTCTATTACTGATGTTGAAAGAATAATAAAATATGGGATACATGGTTGGTACCATGTGCTGCCTAATGAGTATGTGTCAAGCCTGGAAGCTTGGCAAGCTCTTGTTGAAGAAAAGCAAAAGATGTAAAAGAACTTCTCAAGTACCACCAAAGGGCTGCAAGCTGTACCTGCTAATACTGTAAAGCTTTTTTCTTAGATCAACAGTGGTATTTTCTTCTTATAAAACCTACAAATTCCACTATCAGTTCTGACTGCATGTAAAATCATAGAATCGTAGAATAGTTAGGGTTGGAAAGGACCTTAAGATCATCTAGTTCCAACACATCATTTTTATACTGACAAATGCGTAAGATTAAATAGACTAACATAATGTATTTTTAGTAAGACTATATTGCAGGAAATGAATCCATTTCCTGATCTGTGACTTTACCAAGTAGTGGATTACCTGTGTTTCCGGTAGCATCCCCATTTGCTCTGGTTGGTACTGTTTTCTGAGAACTGCCTCTAGTTAGCAGACCTGCACATGTGATCTAAGCCCATACCAGCTTACAATTTCTATTACACCACATTTAGTGAAAGGGGTTTCTATAATATCTTTCTCACCACTACAGCTTCCCAAACCAACCTCTGCTGTAATACATTTTGTGAGTGTTCATACAGAAGTAAATTTACCTCAGAAATTACCATAGAAATTGTCTCCCTACCTTCCAGGTTTGGGGATAATTGTGAGCTCTTCTAAGCTTCCCACATGCACACTGATTAAGTGCAGACACACATAAGTAAACATATCATTTTCTGAAGAAGGTATTCTATGATTCTATAATAGCTCCAACACCGGTTTAACTGCAGTGACCCTAACAGCTTCAGGTATCTCCAACAGATGATGATGCTGTAGCCAAGGGCTTTAAAAATCGTTATTAACTATAGTCTTAATTGTAGTCCTATACAGCCCTATAAATGCAGCCCTAATTGCACTTGTCTTTTGTAACAAAGCCTGCACATCTGAGGACATGGCAGTCACAACCTCATCACGTATGAAAATACAGGGGGAAAAAGGGACATAACTTGAAAATCACAACCCCAGATTTCTGAAGCACTCCGCAAAACAAATTGTCTCAGATCTAAAATTACTCAGTATCTTCATTAGCAGACTGGATTACAGAACAGAATATGCTTATTAAATTTACAGGCAATGTTAAACTAGGAGAGACTGGGTTGGAAGTCAGAGCTTTGCAAATCTGTGAGAAGGATCTGAATAAAGCTGACAGCCTAAGTGCAAATTTCTCGGGTAATGCTAATTGCAAGTCAGAGAATGATAAAATGGTGCTAGAAAGCGCAGGGAAAGATCTAGTGGCTATGACAACTCACAAGCTAGCAATGAGTCAGTTATCATTCCACTCCAAAAAGGAGCCCTCAACTGGTTGTATAAATAGAACCAACCCTGCTCTCTAAGGAATACAAACCAAAGTTTTTATGGTGCTGCTAGTGCTATATAGCTGAGCATCATGCAGTTTTGCATGAAATCCACCAGAAGATTCCAGGGAGAGATGAGCAATGCTCTAGAAAACCTGGCCATTGAGGAAGAGCTGACTGACTGACAGGGAAGTTTAATCCAAAGCACAGCTCCACACACAGGAGGTGAGAACCTAGCATGCTGGGGTATGCTGTCCCATCTGGGGTCCACACCATGGCTGCAGGAGTCAGTAGCAACAGCATAGGTGGAGGCACCACAATAGAGTGAATGAATAAAAGAGTAACTTATGAAGATGGAGAAGGGGTGGGTGTGTATTCACACATGTGTAGAAACACGCAGCAGCAAGAGTTATTCCAGACTGAGGCAGGGACCTACTGCTTTAGATCAGGAATTGGAAATAAAACAATATCCCCAAGTGTAAACATATGCTGCCTACTTGTCATGAATGGCCTGAGGCTCCCTTGGAGCTAGGATAGGTAAGCACGCATTTCAAGCAATCTTTCATTTGCTATTATTCTCTTTCTCAAAAATACCCTGCAAGTTTAGTAGTGTGCTTTCTGGTCCCCTCATGGATAGCTACAATGGCCTCAAAGTGCTAGCATGGATCTGAGTAGCATTTCAAAAGAAACAGTTCCCATTTTAATACATAGCAGCTTGATAATATCTTTCATTTATGTTCTAGCAGGCAGATTTCATACCACATGATGGTGCTAACAAAAAAACCCACTTTCTCCACGGATAAATTTAGGAGACACATACACTTCATAAAAGCTCCAGAACGTCATTGGTGGCTCTCAAGTGCTTTGTAATTTGACCCAAAAGAAAAAAAGAGGCAAGCCTAATCTAAACCACCTATTGTTATAATGGCGAATTCCTCATTTGTACATTTAGGACTACATTTTTTTCCTGAAAAACCCATTACAATTTTGTTCACTGTTCAAATACCTTCTGCTTTTTCCTTTTTAAACTGTAATAATAATATACTAGTGTTCCCTAATGGTGGTTTGTCTGTTGCTCTGACTTTTCACAAAATCCTCATTAGCATCAGAAGTGCTGAGGTCCACATTATCTTCTACACAGACTGGAAAGCTTGCATACAGCAAGCATCTTTTCCCCCACTCTTTACCATGATTTCTGTGACTGTCAAACTCAACTTAGTAATTTTATGGTTATAAGTCCTTTCTTTCCTACTTACACTGAGCTTTAAAGGGCTTTTATGAATATACCACTTAAGGCTTATGGCAAATTGTTGCTTCTTTTTGCTCCGAGGGGTATGGCTGAGCATTTCCCATGCCCCTTTTTCCCTTCCATAATTTCTGCATGAAGTCACTAGGGACACCCCAACTTCTATACTATCCCCTTAAACAGATGAAATATGTTATCCTAGGCCTTTGATTCTTAATGATGTTCTTCCATCTTTCTTTTGTAGCTGTGACTCCTGGTACAGTAACAGCTCATGGTTTAGTGTTTTTAGCACCCACTAAGACTATGTGTCACCTGCAGCACACAATAGTAGCATTACATTTCTCTTCAATGAGATAGGGAAAAAAGACATACATACATTTATACATATTTATTGTATCTTTTTAAAAGTAGCATTTGCAGTTACTTTTAAGCATTCACCTCTTCTGCTTCAAATGTGCACTTAACTGAGAAAAACATCTACTGGCTTCCAAGTCCAAGATTAATACCAATAATAACACATGCCAGAATCAAGCTTCATTGCTTGTTGGCAGCGTCTGTCATGAAAATTCTATACAGTAAGAAGAGTGTAGAAAAGGTCTGTGTTAATCACTCAGCAATAGGCTGGGGCTGGATTAGCATAACCACACCATCATCTTGTGCTGAAGCACACCACCACTTTCCTGAAAACCGAAGCTCACACGGTAACTCTTCCTTCTGCATCCAGTAGGTAGACAGGGCAGTTGTTTTTTCTACAGTAGCTTCTTTAGTTGACAAGATTTCCTCATATATAGGAAAACACTCGCTGTAGACCTTTATATTTAGAAATGGCTTCTCTTCATGTAATAGCAGGAAAAGTATTTGACATCTGGCATGTAGTTAAGAGAACTGGGAACAAACCAAATTTCGTCCTCAGATAAACATACATAACTACTATAGATTTCAGTCTAACCCACGCACAAAGTTTTACACATACTACAAATAGAAACAGAAAGTATCAGCAAAAGACTATTCTTACATTGTTTCAAATTAACTTGCAACTATACAATTTTAACTGTAATAGAAAAAGGGAAAGGAATATAACAGAACAGCTATGAAGAGAAATATTTTCCAAACCTTTATTTGTGCACATTCATCAGGTGAAAAAGATAACTTTTACAGCTTCTTTGGTGCCCAATATTCAGCATACAAAAATGTAAAAGACTATTCACAAATAAAACACAAGCTCAAACTAAAAAAAAAAAAGAAAAAAAAGTATTTAAGGTAGTGCACATCGTGACAGCTTTGCTTATGAATACACAGAAATTACTGCAAAAATAAATAGAATGTCTTTTTAAAAGCAGCAATTTCATACCTTGTAAACTTCCGTTTTTACAATACAGCACTGTTAAGAGTAAAATCCAAAAGAACTGGAGTTTATACTGTGGCCACGAGCAAGTAAAAGAGTCTGTATTCTTCTGCTATGGTTGGTCCAGTTTTCATTTTTGCTTTTAGTCCAATGTGCAGCAGTCTTTAAAGGTGCTTGGTTAGGGAACCTAACCATCAAGTGGTGAGTTATAAAACTTATTTCCTGCTTTCAAACACGAATGGGTAAATCTGTTCCACAGCACTGGCAACAGCCTTTACATTTGGCCCTGAGACATATTAAAAAAGAGAAGGCAGTAGGAAGACAAAAATCAGGGAACAAGAAGTTAAAATCACAAAAGTATCTTGAAAATAACAGTATTTTTGGCAATCACAACTTTACCCTGTAGACAGAAATACTTTCTCCCCCATTTCTCCCAGCTTAAGAAGGTGTTCCTCTGATCACTTTCATTCACAAGAAAATTGAAATCTGCAAGATGTTCTACACTGGTCAATGGCTAGACTACAAATAAGTAATACTGCCATTTAATTTCGTAACAACTTGGGTGCTTTTCAATTTACAGTCAGCCTAGACAAGAAGGCAGAAGCTGATTAGCAGAGGTAAAAAATACTTTTACTCCTGCTAATCTAGGAATCTGTATTACTCAAAGCCTAGCTACTTTTACCTCTTCTTTTAAAAACCAACCAACATAAGCTACTGCTGAAGAATACTGGATTTAACCCAAGGATGTTTCAAGCAAGGTTACTTTATATTTGAAAACTGTAGATTATTGCTTTCTATCCTGGATTTTGCTAATAGCTCCACCATTGAGCTCAGACAAAATCTGCAAGCCAGGGAATGCTTGCTGTCTCAGGATGAAGGATATGAAAGTTAGCTAATAACATCTATGAGCATTTGGGTAAAGAAAAGGAAGAAGTAAGTAGTGATGTTTTCTAAAGGCACTAAACCATTTTACACAACGAATAACTAAAACTGCAAATAAGCAAGCAGTAACATGCTAGAAGAAATTCATCCTGGACAGAAGCTTGGTGATGCAGACAAATGAAACCAGCACTTTCTCACATACTTTCTGACTGTGAACTCAGGGATTTTTTTACCTCACTTCAGACTATACTACATATCCTACAGGTTTCCATATATCTCCAGCTTGGAAGCATGTATTTATGAAAGGGATGTTAATGCTACATGCAGTGTAGTAGTTTACAGCACTATGAAAACAAGGAAGAAAATTCAAATATTTAAACAAATACCTGCATTCTCAAATCCTATGTCACTTCTGGTTTTATAAAGACCAGATTATGTACATTCAAAGCAATTTTTCAGCCTACCAACAATAACGCTTTCTCCACATCTCCTCTGGCACTTCCACTCAAAACCAAACTAGATGCTAGCACTGGGGAACAAAATCCCTTCAACGTATTTTTTGACCCTCTTAAATGTCTTCCTTTTCTAAATGTAACGGGCCTAAAGTTAAATATTCCCAACAAGGTAAATAATTATTTTTGACATCAAAATACCTGTAACTGTGATACTGCCTGTGGAAAAAATCTGCAAAGTAGCTCTGAGAGTTTTTATTCTGTAACACACGGCAGGATGAAGTTCTGGTTCATAACTAGAAAACAAAATAAAAAGTAAAAAAGAGAGATCTAGAGCTGAAAAATAAAAGCTTAAGTAGTACACCAAGATTACTGTTCTTAAAAATCCTACTATACCTTGCATGAGGTCTGTTATTCTTCGTAAATTCTGGCAATCTGATCTCAAACGGCATGTTGCACACTGCTAAAACATTCACAACTTTAAAATCTGTGAAAATTACCTTTTCAAAAGGGAAGAAAAAAACCACATTAGAAATTCAGTTTTCAGTGGGACAGAGTGAATGGGTTGCAAAAAACGTTATAGGATTAGTAATTAGAATATATTTATGAGACTTCAAAATTAAAACCTTGTGATTGATGCATTTCTAATAGGGATATATATAGTACTTAATGGACTCAAATCACTTACTTTATGCTTCAGCTAAGAATAAGTAAAAAGGTGAATATTGTTTCGTTTCAAATCTCCAGTAGCTGGTTTGGCAGGCTGTTTTTCTGCTGTTACTTTCTGAAACCCTGCTCAAACTACTGACTTTCAGTTATTCTTTATCGCAGCCATTTTAGATGACAACAAAACAGCCAGCAGACAATTCCTAAAAAAACAAATGCACTGCTGAGAAGTCACTGCTGGCAGTATTACTGAAAAAAACTTTTGTTCATGTCCTGAGATTGCCTAAATTTAAAATGACTGTTCCTCAGTCAAAACTTTTTAGAAGGATGCTACCAATAAAAAAGGTCAACTACTAATTTAATCTTCACAATATGTTCCACTTAAACTGCTTACTTTTTAATAAAACTTGGTGCATCCATCCTTGAAGCACAGTTCACTTCACTGATTTAATGTTCCAGTCAAATTTTCAGAGGCTGGGTCTAACATGTATTATTTGTAACAGTAGTGTGTCTAACTTCTGCTTGGGTCTGATGCAGTGTTACCTGGATAGCCCGTAACAAATGCTTTTATGCACTACAATCAAAGGGAGCCTCTCCCTGTCAAAGGACAGCCACTCTGTGTATTTGTCTGCCTGTAAACTGAAACTGCAGGTAAACACCACAACTGACTACCAGGAAGTTGTAGAATACTAAATTGTGTCATTTTAAGTCACTCACATCGCTTTTTTTCAACCTTTACTATGAAATGTAAGTGATGTTTTTGCCTGGTAATGTTAACACAAACCCAGGAGGAAAAAAAAACAAAGAAAAAAAAAAGGGGGTGGTGGGGGTGGTGGTGTCATGTCCTAAATGTTTTACTTGGCTCATTTCCTCCTGTGCAACCTCATAGTACAGAAGTGTTTTTTGGCCCCTCCTCTTTAATAAAAGAGGTTCAAACTTCCCCTTAACAGGATGGACATGTATCTACTATCCACCAGAAACAAAGTAAAATTATGTTTAAATGACAGTTAGGCTTATACCCTTTGTCACTCCTTCCAAATAAATCTTTCAAGATATTGTAATGCTATCCAAGAAATATTTGTGGGGGGTTCGTTCCTTAAACAAATTTTGTTGTTCATTAGCTAGTGAAGAAGCACTACTGTGAGCTGCCAAACAAAACTCAAATCCACAAAATAAAACAGCTTCTCTTTAACCAGCATCTGGAAAATATATGCCAACACAAAAGGGGCATCTGAGTGAAAACATGCTCACTGGTAAATTATAATGTTCCCTCATTTTTGTTTCTTCCTAAAAAATGAACTACCAGCATTGCGTGAGTCATGCACGTCTTTTTTCATTAGATTTACCTGAAAACCTAGTTTCTGTAGACTACGAGCTAATCGTCTGGCACCAAATTTAGCTTCTTCTTCACTATAAAGGAAAAGAATCTAGCATTAACAGAAACAGAGTATATATATTTGTGTGCACACATACCACAACAGCTATTCAGACTACAAAATGAACTATTGTACCTTACCCTTACTCCACAATGCAGACATATCTTAAAAGTAATGCAGCTGTCATGAGTTTAGCATGTCTCAGATATATCTGAACTGAGAGTCTGCTTTTGCTTCTTCCCACTCCTTCAACACTGTATAATTTGATTAAATTTTGGTGGGGTTTCATAAAAGAATAAGAGATACCCCTCGAAGAAGGTCATCCTTTCCCAAGTTTCAAGTCCTGGCTAAAAACATAGCTTGAAGAGTTCTCAAATGAGATCTCTAGGATTTCTTCATAAAGTATTTTGCCTGCTGCTCCCCCAGAAGGCTGAAATGATGTTGCTTAAAATTCCAACTCAGTCTGAGGCAGACACTCACATATAAAACTTCCTTTCAGATATATATCTTGGCAAGGATCAACGCAAGATCCAGCGTGAGTGAATCTTAACTGTGTCAAGTACTGCCTCTTGCTGCCATCTTCATTACAACACTATTTTAAAATGCACAAGAACTTAAACTAGAGAAAGAATCTTCATTCACTCACCTTGTGGCTCCTGTGCAAATAACTTTTCCTGAGGACCAAATTGTGGCCGTAATCCTAGGTTTTCTAAGCTTCATCAATACCTTCTAAAAAAGAAAAAAAAAAAAAGTGGGAGNCATTCACTCACCTTGTGGCTCCTGTGCAAATAACTTTTCCTGAGGACCAAATTGTGGCCGTAATCCTAGGTTTTCTAAGCTTCATCCACACCTTCTAAAAAAGAAAAAAAAAAAAGTGGGAGATTTTGAAATTAGTGGTAGTTCAATTCACACTGGGAAAAAAAATTACATCAACTGTTAGAGAAATCAACAGTTACAGTAATAACACTTCCTTTATTTTTGATAGCCTTGAACTGTTCCTTCACCTCTTTCAGTAATTAAAAACCAACCCTGCTCCCGAGAAGAGCAAAATAATTGTGGAATATCTCAGCCAGTCATTCAGTATTCACAAAACAGATTAAATGAAAGTATTTTCTTCTGAATAAAAAGTTGAAACCCATGAGCATTGTGCTTGTTTTTTTCTTATTACAGTGACTCCACATTGCTGACTCCTTATCAGGCTATATCCTCTTGACAAAGACACCAAGTTTTGGGAGGCAATTTTGGAACCCGGAAGTGCAAGGGGGCTCATCACATACCTTGCACCAAGTATTCACCTCACTAGTTTCAGTCTTCTGAGACAATATTTACCCACTCCCCTTTTAGTGTTAGATAGACTAAATGCCTATCAAAAAATAAACCTATGCTATCCATATTCTAACTATTCTATTCTATCCATCACACACATACCAGACACAAGAACATTTAGGTTAAGGAACATTCATAAAAAAAGATAACCGAGCTATGTTGAACCTCTTACCCCAACATCACGCTTGTATATCACATTTGCTCCCTCTAATGCAATCTTCCTCAAGTTTAAATGACATCTTGTTCTAAAAACACACACTACGTTTGTGATTAAAATGTCCAGTGCAACATCACTGTCAGCATCCATTGGGGTGATTTGCAACTCAGTTTTCCCACCAGCTCACCATGAAGATCACATCCTGAGAAACAAAAATGGTAGAATTAAAACATATCAATAAAATCTGCCTATAAATGCGATTGTATACACCTGTCCCATAAATGAGACAAGAAGCAGAAGTGACTAAAGTGACTACACTCTGATTCACTTAAGTTAATTGTGTGTGGGGAGGTGGAATGTCTGCATCCTGTATGCTGGAAGACAGAAGGTTACTTTGAAGGTTTCAAGCCATGTTACCAGACTCAACCAAATTGAAGTGTGTATACATATATATATATATATACAAAATATATTTAAGCTTGCCACTTAATTATGTTACAACTTTTACCAACTATATTAGGATGCAGTAAAGATTACTGAAAATTTTTCCATAGCTCCAGTGGATAATCTTTCCTCAGCTCACTTGAGGATGTCAATAGACACCTCAGGAAAATGCACTTCTCCAACTGCTGAAGTTGGTAACTCTTAACAGCTTGACGTTTGTGTTGGAATGGATAAGCCTGCTTAATAACTCTGAACTAACATAGCTTATACAAATTGCAGCCTGTAGACAACCTGCTATTACAGCTCTCCCATCTTCATCCAGCACTCTTGGCCTAGCTCTCCCAACATAACAGCATAATGGGAACTGTACAAAACATCCTGGTAGCAGCAACAGCGTGGGCTGAGTCTCAGTAGCCTCTCAGTCCCTCTTGCACTGCCCACAGGAACCATGCAAAATGAAAGTACTCCATGTGCCGAGTAAAACCGAGTGTTTCCAAGGAAAAGCATGAGTAAGTGTGAAGGCACAGGATGGATGCCCAGTGCACACACAGGAAGCATCCTGTCTCCCAATGCACGCTGAACGTGACACTCGTAACAAGCGCTTCAACAGAGGGAGAAGGATTATAAAACAGAGAGTTTGGCTACAGGTAGCCCAGCTCCAAACTGCCCAATGTCTCTTCTGCAAGTATACCAATGCCCAGACAACAGACCTCTCAAATCTCAGGTGAAGTAGTTGGGAGGGGAGTGAAGGAGAGAGGAAAAGAACAAGAACATTTGTATATAGTGAAAAGGACTTGTATCAAAATCCTGTAGCTCATTAAGGATTTTTTTCTTTCTAGAAGAATGTAAAAAACTTAGTTTTACTCCAGGAGAAGTAGCTGAAGGTAGAGCATAGTTAAGAGACAGAGACAATATTATCTAGATCCATTAATCTAAAATTTTAGTTGTGCTTTGAGCCCAGCCGGTAGCTCAACCACAGTCACTTGCTCATTCGCTTCTTTGTTCCCCTCTTTCCAGGCAGGACGGGGAGGAGAATCAAAAGAATGTAAACCCCACAGGCTGAGATAAGAACAGTCAAATAACTAAAGCATAATACAAAACTACTACTACTATTACTACTACTAATAATAATCAGGGAAATAACAAGAGGAGAGAATATAGAGCTAAAAAGAGATGAGAATAAACCCCCCACACACACAAGTGATGCACAATACAGTTGCTTACCACCCGCTGACATATACTCAGCCCGACCTGAGCAGCAATGTGGGCCTTCCAGGTGACTCCCCCAGTTTATATACTGGGCATAACATGCTGTGGTAGGGAGCAGCCCTTTAGCTAGCTTGGGTCAGGTGTCCTGTCTCTGCTTCCTTCCAGTTTCTTGTGTCCCTCCTCACAGGCAGAGCATGACAGACTGAGAAGTCCTTGATCAGGGTAAGCGCTACTTAGCAACAACTAAAACATTGGTGTGTTATCAGCATTGTTCTCAGACTAAAGCTGAAAAACAGCACTGCACCAGCTACTAAGAAGGAGAAAAATGACTGTTACAGCTGAACCCAGGACAATATAAGGAACCCACGTCTCTCTGTGTTGCCCAGGCTACGCTGCAGTGGCTATTCACAGGCGCAATCCTGCTAATGACCAGCACAGGAGCTTTGACCTGCTCCATCTCTGACCTGGGCTGGTTCAGCCCAATCCAAAATGAACACAACAGAAAACAAAGAGGAAAATCAAAGAAAAATAGTCAGACATATGAAATGCTTTACATGGCTATTGCTGTGGATGAAGCAGGAATATATATATGTATATTCAATATAACAATATATGTAACTGTACAGGGCAGCTGTGTGGTGCTTAGTTTCTGTCTGAGTTTAAACCAGAACAATATGAGACTGTAATAATGCACTTATATCACTTCAAATGTTTTGGCCTTATGTTCTATATTAGAAATATTCAAGATACAAAATTAGCATTATTAACAGTACTTTCATCTGACTATGACTTCCTAAACATCATGCCATAGTCTCTAATTGAGAACTCATTCAAGGTGCATCTTTGACTACAACTCACTGGCAATACAAAAGTAGGAAACTATAGGGTAGATGTGCACAATATACTGGGTCAACTGCTCTGTTGGTGGCTGCTTCTACTGGGCAGCTTGCTCCCAGCTGAAAGAATTATTCTGTATTTGTCAGCTTGTCCAACAGAAGAAAAGGCAAGATGGGTGATACCAGAAAAGAAATGAAGAAACAGCAAGAGAAAAACAGAAAAACCAAAGGCTACGTGTGGGGGTGAGGTGAAGGGGAAGCAGGGGGGAAGCAGACAAGAGAACAAACAGTAACTAATTAGTATTCCCAGATCCCTTTTTAAGAAAATGAAAAAATTATATGAATCCTCAAAGTTAGAAATTACTTATTCCATCTGGTTTTAATGGACTATTACAGATTGGGTTAGTAATTTATGGCACTAGATCCAAAGATAGCACATGTGCAGATTTCAAGTGACACACAGGCAGGGCCAGCACAGGGCAAGGAGCTGGAACCCATGGCATCTTCAGAGAGGCATTTGGATTCACACTGGCTTTACTCCTGGTTCTTTCCAAGTTCACTTACTGGAACCCAGGAATGACTGCCATGTAAGAAAACAAGTTAACTCCAGTCAGCAGCATCTCCCAATCATCAACAAGTTTCTATTGGCACCCTCAACCTCTACATTCTGAAAGAATACCATCATCATGCATAACATCCTTGAAAGGCTGATAACCTCTAAGCAAACCATAATACTGTATGATAATGCCCCCATAAAAATCTGATGGCTTGTCTTAAACAGATCGGGGGAGAAAAGTCACATGTTCAAGCAGAACAAAGGAAAAAAAGAAAGGTAAATTACAATTTAAAAGGAAAAGACCTATCATTAAAGGGGGATCTATAGGAGAAAAGCACATTAAGATGCTGTGGAGCTGTCAGTAAGGATGTTTTCAGCATTATGGTGTAGCTTGGTTAGACATCCAATCTACTTGCATAGATTTTAATGGGAGAAAAATTACACATTAATGCACTCCCATTTTCATTAGCCATGTTCTGAAAGTTCAAGACAACAGGTATTTATAGAGGAGCTTTTTAATTTGAAATTTAATTTGAGCTGTAGCTAATATTCTAGACATGTTTTTTGACATTCAATTAAAAGGAATATGATTTGTTACAGAAGCAGTATCTGAACAAAGTGTAAAAATACTGAAAACTGCCTTTACTCTAACAGTACTTGATCTAACAGAAGTATTCCTTTGTTAAGCTTTTCCCTCAAATATTGAGCTATTCAAATATTAATTACCAGGTTCTCCTCATTTGTATTAAGGAAACTCCTATTTGCTCTTGCCCCTGTTCTTTAAGAATCTGAAACTGTGTCAACAATTTTGAATACACCCATTTCCATTTAGTATACAATACAATATTAACCTCTTCCATGTCTGAGAAATATCAGGTAAACCAAAATGCTTCTAGACTTGGATACTTCTGTCCAAACAGTGAATGACCATAACCTACTACAACCTCTGCCTTAAGCATTCATTTTAATGTCTCGCATTGTACTGACAACAAAGAAAAGACTCTAGAGAAGAGGCAGCCTGCTGCCTTTCTTTGGGAGGTCTCATAGAAATCCAAATTCATAGGAGCCATGTGAACTGAAACAAGCTAAATCTTTTGAAAATAGTAATACATGCACTATATAAAAATAATTTCTGAAGAACATGTTTATAAAGAAGGTGTAACAATGTTATCTTAAAAAAAAAAAAGTTATTCTTTATATGTATCTGCAACAGCATGGTTAGGTGGAACACAGGAGTCCTAAACAATATTCTGATCCCCCTCTTCCCCAGTTTTCTCATCTTCTCTGCTACTGATATACACTATTGTATCCCTGCTGTGTAGCCCTGACCCATCATGTTATTTCCCAAAACCTGCATTTCTGTCTCTTATCTGCAAAATGGGGAAAATAATGCTTTCATGCTTTTACAAATACATTTTGAGATCAAGCAACAGTGTTACATATCAGCCTGTTACTACTCCATATTCATGCAGTTGCACGTGCAGAGCAGAGTGCCGGAGAAGAAACCAAACATCTGGTTCTTTCCTGTTCTGGATTTGTAAACACCTAAGTTGATTTTATTGAGCTTAGGTTTTCTTGACTAATTTTGCTCAAAGGTTCACTCATCTGAACCTTAGACTTCTGGCAGCTTAATTCTCATTTCTAAAATTATGTTTTGTCATTTAATGCTAATTTAATAATAGCCTTGAAAACAACATCATTTGCTTCTCTGTATATACAGAATTTGTATTAAATTATGTACTTCACCGTGCTTTCGCCAGCACAAGAAACTAGCAAACCTTGATTTTGAGTTCTCTTGCTCCAGCCTAACACAATGTACCCCAACAGAGAAAAAAAAAAGCTTTACTAGACCTTGGGGATACATCTGGAATATTACCCTAATGAAAAAAAAAAACAGAGGAAGGGAAAAAAAAATAAAATGTAGATGGGTAAAGCATGAACACAAAAATAAAAACAACAACAAAAGCTAACTCAAGGATACTTGACACTGAAAAGTAACATATTCTACACAGAAACTAGAGAAACTTCCCAGAATAATAAACAGGAGGAGGAATGAACACTCAAGTTCTTAAACAAAGCATTACCCATACATCCCCTGTAAGGGCCATGGCCATACTATTTTAGATATTATATAAACACACATGAAGACAAACACCCTGCACTGAAATCTTGCAATCTAGAAAAAGCCAGTGCTGCCTTCAAAACGTTCCAAACCAAACCAACCACACCATCATCATCAAAGAGAGAGGAAAGGCACTTGAGATGGAGTATATAAACAAAGTATTATTTTAAGCTCTTAGCTACCTTTGATCCGAGAAACTCTGAGCCATGAAGGTAGATGGGGGGTAACTAACAATGGTTACTTTAGTGTCAGAATGGTTTAATAAACACCTTTTCTACCAGCACCCTACGTGTAAGCAACTTCTACTGGTTATTTTTAACCCTGCTCCAAAGCAGTTCAGCAACTGACCAATCCCAGAAACAGTTCCAACAGCCCAGCTGAAAAGATACCTATCACTACTGTGCCAGTAGGCACTCATCAAACTAATGCTTGAAAAACCATTTTTAAGACATTAGCAGGAACCTCCATATGAAGTTTCCATATCAGAACAGTGAACAAATAAAAAAGCTAATCAGGTATGAGGAGAGTCGATTACATCATTCCACTGAAGATGCACTTTTGTATTCAATCCGTCAGGAAACAGGTCTGTATCAAATGCTCAAGGTTACACACCTGTGAAATCTGCTTCAATTCCTAGATTTGATACAATCACGGTGGCAAATGAACCAACAACACAGATACTACTGTCTGTACAGAAAATACTCTGGTCCAAACAACTCTCTTACAGCCACTTCGCTAGTGGGGCATGCTTTTACTTTTCTGCTGTCTCTAATGGCAAGTTAAATTCTCCCTGTAGCTAAAGGCCATCTTGAAGCTAATGTTCTCACTTTTCAGGATTTGCAGTCATGATTATTTCCTACAGAATGAAACAAATATACTTTGGAGAGGGAGAAAATTTTCAAATACACATAAAACCAGCATCAAAGTAGAGGTTTATCCAATTAGACCAATGAACAGAAAGATGACACCAGCTATGGTATAAGCACATATAGCACAAATGCCCAATCCCACTGCTAAAATTGCTAAACCTACTTGCATCCATGTAAATCTGGGGTCTTGCAACACAAACCCAGTTGCAGGAATAAAGCCAAACAGTTCATAGAACAAGACCAGGAAGTGTGTTCATAACATTCGTAACAGGACATTTTCCTCAAAGCTGTCTCATCAAAAAGGTCTGCTCATATTCAAAGCAAGATCCACTTGACTCGAATTTTGTGTCACCTTTCCCTTACCACATTCAGTAACAGTCAAATGCCAAGCATTAACAGCATTCCATTAGATTGGTATGACACATAGAAAATTGTCATGATCATGATGAAAGTTTGAACCGAGAGAATGAGCACCCCAATTTGATACGACATTTTAAGAAAAATAGAAATCCATTTTGCCGCTACAAAGTATTTGAACACACAGGTAAGCCTCTCATCCTCCTCCCAGTCCATCCGCACATCCAGACTGAGGAAACAGCCGTACGCTTCCAATTACATTGCTGGGCACCTCACTGCAAGCCCTGCATATACCAGCGTCACGACTCAGGTTAACAATTGTTTTTCTCGACCCCAACCGAAAACTTCTCTGACCAGCGCAGCGGAAACAAAGCGGCGGCAGCAGGCGGCCTAGCCACGCCGCTCTCCGCCGCTTAGCAGCGCCCGGCGACTCCTCTGCTTTCGCTACCCGGAGTGGCGCCGGCCGCGGGGCCGTTACAAAGCCCCGAGGGCCTGGCACGCTGCTTCGGGAACTCGGGCACAGAGCAGCTGGTGAACTCCCCCGTCGGTTGGAGGGGAACGGGCCGTTTTCCCTGGAGAACGTTTTAACTCCTTCCCCTCCGCAACACGGCGTCCGCCCCCCGCCTCAGGGGGGAACCATGGTACTGCGGCGGGAGGAGCCGCCAGGGCCGGGCGGCGAAGCGGGGAGCAGGGGAGGCCCACGTCTCCCCCTTCACCTCAGCCGGGAATGAGGAGGAGTAAGAGCGAGGCCGCCGCATCCCCTCCCCCGGGCAGGGACGGCCGGGCCCGCCGACCCGCGGCCCCTCGAGGCGGTGGCTTCGAGGAGAGGGGCCCGTCGGCGTGCGGCAGTCTTTACCGTGCGGGCGGGCGGCTGGTGGTCGGGTCGGGACGGAGCGGGGTGCCGGCTGCTGCTAGGCGCCCCGCCGCTGGCACCCGGCGGCGTTCCGGGTCCTGGGCCGACTCCCCACGACAATAAACATCCCCCGGCGCCGCGGGCATAGACGCGGTGCCGGCTAGAGCGGCCACCGGAAGTCACGGCGGCGGGAGGGGATAAAGGGGGCCGCGCTAGCAGCGCACTTCCGCTTTCGTCTGCCGGCCGCTGAGGTCCTGGGGGCCTGTGGTACCGCCCGCGGCGATGGAGGCAGAGGGGAGGAGCGCGGCTCTGGCAGTCAGTGCGACGGGGTCCGTTCCTGCTTGGTGCTGCGGTGGTGCTGCGGTGGTGCTGCTTCCCGGCTAGACCCGGCGCAGCGAGACCGCGCAGCAGGCGTGGAGTTTCCGGTTGTGTTATAGGCCGCCCTGGGAGCCCCTGCCCGCCCGGCTGCTGCCAGTGAGCTCGTGGTACGTGCTGCTGGCCCACTGCTTGGTCACAGCCACATTGTCTGAGGTAGCAGCTTTGCCAGCAAACGGGCAGGAGACCAGATCCAGTTGGCAAATGGGGTGGTGTGAACACTCATGGCACATAGCTTGCTGGTGGGAGGATACTTGCTCGCAGACCTTTTCAGCATCCTACACATACCTGGCTTCGTTGCTCCATGTGCTCACCAAACCAAGTGGTCAGTGCTGGGCCTGGCACAGCAATCCGTAGGATTCACAGCAACAACATGTTGCTGCTGTTACTACTGCAGCAGTATTCTGGTCACTGACTCTTGTCTTACAAATGCTTTAAAGTTTTGGGTTTGTTTTTTGTTGTTGTTGGTTTGGTTTTTTTGGTTTTTTTTGGTTTTTTTTTTTTTTTTTTTTTTTTTTTTTATTAATTTTTTTTTTTT
>NDXB01011674.1:349860-362723 GCA_002631895.1 Agapornis roseicollis | reverse complement strand
ATTTTGGTTTTTGTTGTTATTGTTGGTTTGGGTGTTTTTTTTTTTTTTTTTTTTTTTTTGAATTTGAAGCAATGTTTTTTTGGTACTTGAAGGGATAGTCCTCACCAGTAAAGTGTGTTACCTTGGTGTGTGAGCAGACTACTGACCCCAAGTGAAACAGAGATAGGAAACATATGGAACAGGATGCCCAGAGAAGCTGTGCCTGCCCCATCCCTAGCAGTGTTCAAGGCCAGGCTGGATGGGGCTTGGAGCAACCTGGTCTAGTGGCAGGTGTCCCTGCCCATGACAGGGGGTTGGAACTTTTCTTTAAAGTCCCTTCCAACCCAAACCAGTTTGTGATTCTATGAGCAGGTGACTTTGTATGGCACACTGAGGAGAGCTGAAATGGGGCACAAGGGCACAGTAGTTGTGGTTGGGATGTACTGGTTCTCTGTGCAGGACAGTCCTCCAAATTTGGCACAGTCCCACCTATGCTGTCTGTAGGGAGTAGAGCCTGTGCTGAACTGCCTTTCCACTACTATTGTATTTTGTCTTGGAATATCCATTTGTTGTGCTTCACTTGGGAACCCAGGAACAAATGATTTGGCTGCAGTGTATCCATTTAAGGACCCACCACCCTGACTGAAGAATGAAATAAAGTTGGGCTGACTTTAGGATTATGAAGACACATCAGTTTTTAGTGAAAAGTATATATTTGTATATTTATATGTATGTAGTGCAGAGCATTCATTGTATTGAAAATTTTCTGAAATCAAGGTTCTGTAATTATGTACTTCCATGTGTGAAGTAATAGCAGAAGAGCTTTCATTAGAGGAAACAATACGAAATAGAGATTTGGAAGTCTTCAGAGTTGGGATGTTTTCCTCTGCTAGATTCAATTTAATCCTTGAAATGACTAGGTTCATTTGTCAAAAATAATGTTTCAGATTTTCCAGATCAGCTCCAAATGTACCAGTAACAGTGTTGCTTGTTAATGCCGGCTTGTTAACGCTTACCCGTTAGGAGGAGGGACAAGTGCGCGGTAGCGCTGCCACCCCGCGGCCTGTTACGGGAACGGATCCGTCACCTTCAGGTGGAGATGGTCAAAAGATGCGAGCTGCTAGAGATAGGGATTCTGAATTTAGAGCAACTGTTACCGCAGTTCTGTAACTTTGCAAGGGATCTCCAAGATTTCTATGGAGTGTCTTAAGGCTGTTTTAATTCTTTATGGCTTCAACTTAAAAGCTCTGAGTCATTATAATTAACACTGCAATTGTGGGATAGATTGTTGCAATGTCTTCTTCTCCCTGACAGTTCTTTCAAGGTTCTGTATGGCTGTGTCACTACGGCTGCTGATTTTTTATTTTTTTTTTCTGAATAGCTGATTGCATAGGCAAGTTATGAAGAAAAACTTTATATTAAACCCTGATTTTGCTTGAATTCTAAGCTTCTATTTTTTTAGCACACTCATAAAGGTCTTCATGAATTGAACACAAAATGCCTTCTAGCCAATACACATCTATTTTCTGTCTCCACATGCTTGCTCATTTCATGATATAACTTTTTTCTAGCAGGTGTTCCACAGGAATGTGCAGTCATCACTGGATGTTAAGAATCATGGTGGGCTTTTTTACTGATGTAGAGATGAGCCCATACATACAAAATTTTGGCTGCTTTTCAGGCTGAGCTTTTCCTGTTTAGACTAGGACATGTACTGAAGATTGCATCTTTAAATATATATTTAGAAAACGTGCACATGCATGCAAGTCATTGTGATCACATTAACATGGAATGCAAATAAGGTGGTTGAGCACCTGCCTCATTTGACATGTAAGCTTATCAGCTGTGCCTGTAATTTTATTCCACACCTATATAGTTGCAAAACTGACTATCCTGTCCTTATGTTCTCCCCCTCCTGGTCTCCGTTCCTCCATACAACCCTAATGTACCCCCTTGGCTTCCTTCAGTAGTATGACCAAGATGCTAAGGATTTCCCACATGCAGGAACTTTGTCTTTGTCTTCCTCTTGCTAGTCCTTGTTTTAACTTACCAGACGCTGTACTGACATCAAACAGGGAAGGCACAGAGACCATTTCTGACACTGCCACTTCCTTACTATATGATTTCATTTTCCTGTGCCTCTGGTTCTCAATCCTTTGTTTGGGAAATGAAGAGGAGATGGAGGTGTGGGAGGGCAGTTTCCTGTGCTGGACATTCTGCAGCATGGAATTGTGTGCTTCTTGGGACCATCAGTATGAGAATACTAGCAAAGTAAAAATAAGGATCACTGAACTTTAGGACACTGCACATATTTTTGTTCTGTAATTACAGCAGTGAGAGTGAGCAAAGATGCAATTTCATTACATTGTTATTCAGCTGTAACTGCAGGTTTCTGTAAAAAAAATAAATCACGCCTGAAACTAAGCAAATGCTTGGTTATCTGTATTTTTCTATTATTACAGGATTAATTTTCAGTCAGATAACATCCAGTTCTAGGTAGGCTATGGGAAAGTGTAGGGGGGAGAGAAAAAAGCTGGATGGCCCCTTGAAGCAGACCACAGGAGAGAGTTTCATACAGCTGCATCTTAAATTCTGCAGGCTCTGTGCAGAACACTATATTGAAGTATTTGTGTTTGGCAAGGAGGTACTCCAGAGCAACCTGTATCTTACACGTTCCATACAAGTGACACTGTGGAATGGTCGTCAACTATGCACATATGATACTGCAGGCTAATTGCAAGACATCTCCCAAGCTGGCAGCCAACAGCAAATGAGCTTAAACCTTTGGCAGGAGATCAGTCAGAGAGGGAATCCTTTGCCGTAGGGCTTAGTTTATCAGCTGAAACTGTAAACTCAACTGTGCCTTCTCACACTTCTCTGATGATGTGCAACATGGTAACTTACGCCAGCACTGTTAAAACTACTACCTCCCTGCCACAAGTGGTACTTAAGCCAGCTCCATGATGTTCAGACATTCTGCATAATTTTAATGTTACTTTATATATCTTTTGTATAAAAATAAAAATAGTTACCATATATAAATATGCCATATTTTATATGGTATAGATATATTATGTAGTGCTTGTATGTATATATTGCGTAATAAATATAGTAAGATATATTATTTAATATAATACAAGCATATGAAGAAAATGGCAGCAAAGTACCCCAGAATAAAGTCAAATGATCAGGATGAGACTCTTTTTAGTAAAATTTACAATAATTTAATACATGTCTGTAGTTGCGGCCCTTGCAACTGAGCGGTATTTACAGACTATGTGTGCTGAGCTTTGTTGGCAATAATAGAGAACCACAGCCAGACTCTGGCCACAGCACTGGCTGTTAGAGCCAGAGAATGGTCCATAGACTGTTTTATCAACACTAGCAAGTGTAGATATAGATAGAGATGCACAGCCTGAGAGAGAGTATCCTTCCCTACACTCTTCTCATTCCTGTCTTTATACTGAATCAAAGAGCAAAGATCCCTGATGATTTCACCATACCTAGGAGAAGAGTTTGTAAGTTTGTGAACTAGAAGAGCCAGTGTTGTAAGCTCATACCAAGCTTATGTGCGAACCTTGAGCCACTCACTTATTGGTTCTGTACCTCTTTTTCTTCCCATCAGAATGATAGCAGCCTCCTATGGGAAAACATTTGGCCACGAGGTGATTGTAAATGCTCCAGGGTAGCTGCCATCTTCTGTTTAATTTGTGCATTGACTCAGAGGTGCCAGCTGTATGGAAGTCTTACATACGTCAGAGCAAAATAACACGTTACTGCTGAGGAGGAACTGTTCCCATTCTGGTCAGCTCAGCCAACAAAAAGCATCACACGATGCTGAAGCAAGAGGCCATGCTGACACTTGGTTTGCTTGTTGCACTCAGTGGTCTTTGTCTCGTCCCTGACTGGGGAGGGACGTGCTGCTGCAGCAGTCTGGGAAGCCATCCAGCAGAACAGTTATCTTTGTGAGCGCATCCCTGGGAGTGCTCTCTGCCTGTGACCGCTCCTCCTCCCCTGTTGCTGCTGTGCAGGATTTTGCAGATGTTCCTCCCAGACGAGGCAGCTGCAGCTCTCAACCTCCCAGTTTCCAACTCTGGGTCTACCTAGCTTTGATAGAGCTGCTGGTAGTTGCTCCCTTCCCCAGCCTGTCTCTTCACAAGCACTAAGCAGTAGTAGTCAGAGGAAGAGGAGTTATTCTATGCCTTTTTCCCCCTTGTCTCCAGGCTGTGTAGCTGTACCCTTCCCTTTTTTTCCCTAGTGTGTCTGATCTGTATTTCTTAAAGAGCATGTAAACAAGAGAGAAGACTCGCGTGTGTAGATAATCCCTATTTACAGTTGGATATGGTCTTCTAGTTTACACAGCAGCCTGAGATGTAAATAAGGGTTCATTTGGTTTTTTGTTGTTTTTTTTTTTTTTTTTTTTTTTAACTTGCTTAAGGCAAACAGGCTCTAAGAATTTAAAGTGAAGAAAGGATTTGCATCGGTTTTTATTCTCCCACTTTTGTTATGATCTTTTATTTTTTGCCTTATAATAAGGTTTTGATCTTTCCACCCCCCATGCAATGATGGTGTAGCTGTGTGCACGCGTGCGCACTGGCTTGAAAACACATCTCATCTGTTTACAAGTTTCGGTTAAGGGCAAAACCCTAAAGCAAGAAAATGCGTCATCTCAGAACTGTTGTGACCTAGGGTATGTCCATGCCGTGTCTGGGAAATGCAATGACTGCATGCCTAGGCCTACTCAAAGTTGTTTTTATACAGCTAGCTCAGATACGCCAGCATCTGAAGTGAACTGAAGAAAAGTCAGTTACTTGCAGAACTTTTCTGGGTTTGGAATCTGCCAGCAGCAGTCCTCCCAAACGTAACACTTTTTTTCTCCATCCACCCTGGAGCATAAGTTTTAGGTCAGACCTACAACATCCTCTCAGGTTTGTAGAAATTCACCAAGCTGTAACACAAAAGTAGCTTTACTGCACTAGGGGCAAAAAAGCACCATTATTACTGGTTGTGCCACTTCCCATCCATAAAGCACACTGGGCTAAGGAGCATGAAGCAATGCGCAGCAGAATAGTGAGCACAAAGTTATATTTACCCTGTGGGCCTGCATTTGACAGCACAGCCTTAATACAAGAATAGTCAGTGCAACATGGACCAGCAGTGAAGATTAACAATTTGAATTGCTGCCTGTTGGGAGAATCTCTGCATGGAGGTTTTTCTAGGTGTGTACACACATGGAAATTACAAAATGCTCTGTTGTTTGCTGCCACAAATTTCAATTTCATTGAAACGGAATTTCATTTCAGTGACATTGAAATTTCTTTTGAAAAACTGTCCTTTTAGGGAGACTATGAGGGAAAATCTACATTCAGATATCCAGACAGAAATTAGAAATATCCTGCACTTTTATTAGATTATACCCTTCACTTGCACACCTGATGTATCCGAGGGTTTTTTCACTTTCAGACATCATATTTCCTGCAATTAGCTAAGGTCTTTTGCTTTTTTTTTTTTTTTTTTTTTTTTTTTTTTTTTTTTTTTTTTTTTTTTTTTTTTTTTTTTTTTTTTTTTTTTACTACAGACAATAATGAACGGGAATGACAATGGGGTTTCAGGAAAGATTACTTTCTGAAAAACGTATGTGGTTCATTTTCCAGAGAAGCATGCTTTTCTGGGCAGACACGACTGTGGGGTTACCTATACAAATGCTTCAAACAAACCTGTGCTTGTGATATGGTAATTATATCCAGAATTCAAACCAGCTTCCCTACAGAGGGAACCACACAGATTTTCTGTCTCTTAATTTTTGACATGAGCTAGGAATTTTGATGCTGGAGACACATAAAGAATAAGCTATTAGTGTATGTTCTTGTGCACCTTGCAGCTCGGGAGCATGACCTTTCCTGTGGCCTTGCTGCCTCAGGCAGTGCCCAGGACAGGAAGGCATCATGCAGGTGTCTGCAAAGTGACATTCTTGCTCTGCTGATACTTCAGGCTGGCAGATTTCCATCCCAATGAGAGGATAAGATAAGCCTAAAATCTTCTGTAAGGGATGGAAAAATGCTTGCTCCTAAAGACCTTATGGACTGTGAAAACTTCTAAGCAGTACAAGAGGAGCACCAAACCCAGGAGCCCAACTACTGAGTGTAGGTCTGCAAATAAAGTGTTTTTCCTGTCTTTAGCTGACCTGTAAAATGGTTGTGAAGTAGCTGGGTGGAATTGGGTTTCCTTCCAAAAAAAGGAAAAGAATAGTATTAAAATCTGATGGGACTGAACTATTTTTACAGTGTTCTTATCTTAAAAACACAGGTCCATAAGCAGGTTTTCTATGAACTTGTGAACTGGCACTGAAGTAGTGTTTGAAGCTTCATCTACAGCTGGCAGACTGGTCTGTATGCTCTGGTGTTTGATAAGGGCTGAGTTCATGTTGAAACCTTCCCTTTAGCTGCAGAATTTAAAGATTTAGTTTTTTTTTTTTTTTTTACTTATCTCACAAAAAAAAAAAATTAAAAAAAAATTTATTTTTTTTTTTTTTTATTCACTTAACAAAAAAAAAATTAAAAAAAAATTTATTTTTTTTTTTTTTTATTCACTTAACAAAAAAAAAATTAAAAAAAAATTTATTTTTTTTTTTTTTTATTCACTTAACAAAAAAAAAATTAAAAAAAAAATCAGTTTAGTTATCTTTGAGACCTCTGTCAAATTCAGTTGAAATCAGGCAATGAGTTCAAACATTATTAGGAGGGAGTGTACACAGACACTCATGCAACTGCATCTACATCCATGTAGATACAGAAAGATAAGTCAGTTTTGTTTCTGCATGAAGAAGGAATAGAGGTATAATTTGGTAAATACTGACATGCGTCACTTTGTACAGAAAAGCAAGAAAACAAACAACATATTTTTTTTAAATCATGGATATTTAAACTGTTTTCCCTTAGCACGTTTCCTTTCAAAATCATCATTTGCTTCAGGCAGACGAAACGCACATTTTCTGTTTGCAAATATTTTTCTCTAAAATTGCACTTACCAGCAGGAACAAATGATTTCACTCATTGTTCTCCTGAGATATGTGGCAGAACTCTTGATTCATCTAAGAAAGTTGGCCATTGAAGCCAACTGCCGATACCATTAGTGCTGCACCCNACTGTTTTCCCTTAGCACGTTTCCTTTCAAAATCATCATTTGCTTCAGGCAGACGAAACGCACATTTTCTGTTTGCAAATATTTTTCTCTAAAATTGCACTTACCAGCAGGAACAAATGATTTCACTCATTGTTCTCCTGAGATATGTGGCAGAACTCTTGATTCATCTAAGAAAGTTGGCCATTGAAGCCAACTGCCGATACCATCAGTGCTGCACCCGTACACAAGAAGTCAGTGGACCAGGAGTTCCCAGCCACACAAACATTGATTGTTTTCAAAATGGAGATAAAGCCACTGATCGTTTTATCATCAAACTAAAGCCATTACATTTACTTTCCTATGTACTGCTGGTTGCTTTTGTTTATTTCTTCTTGCTTTTTGCCTTTTTATTTGTTGCTGAACCATTGCTCAAAAGCAAGGACTGAGAAAAGTGGAGGATGCTTGAGGAATAGTTTAGGCCCCAAGAAGCTTGCAAGCTAGACCGCTAGATAAAGTGAAGAGCAGCACAAGGAATAATGGTGTCTGCAGCCTCTTCTTACAGTTCCGCTTACATGGCAGCTTTTGGCACGTGGTTGCAGCTGTGTTCCTCACATTTCATGGGGGACTATTGCATTTCTTCCTTCTCTTTTTCAGTGCTGGGTTTCAGGTGGCAAATGAACATTGACTGTGTCTAACTCAAAAGGGTGGGAAGAATGCTGAGTGCAGTTAGTAAGCATCGAAAAGCAGGGTGGCAAAAGAAGCACCTGTGAGAATATTGAGTTTAACTCTGAATTTTATGCATATCTCAGATTCCCATTAGCTTCTAGAAAGGAAATAGCACCTTGCTGTGAGTCTCAAGCAGGCAGTAGTCAGTATGGATTTAAGGCAAGATTGTTACTGGTTAAATTCAACAGTTAATTTAATTTCAGTGGCTTAAATGGTATTTGTGCATGTGATGAATCTTTCATTTGCACTTAGCTTAAGGTTGGAGGCTTTATTTTAAGAGAACAGCGATTTCCATTGAATTTCCCAGTGCCTGTGGTGAACAGATCAACCCTTTCAGCTGTGCTTACTGGAGTTGCTCATCTCTTCAGCCAGAGCCGTGGCTGTTCAAGGTGATGTTTTTGGCAGTAAAGTCAGCTAAACTGCGTGTCTCAGCTGGCACACTCCGCTCACAGCAGTGGAGGTGCCCGTGGCCAGCTCAGGCGAGGAAGTCTGCTTTTAGTTATGCGGGGTGAGATAAGGTTGTGAAACAGTGAAATTAAACGTCTCCCCCTCCATACCATTAGAACGATACAGCAGGCCCTGGCCCTTTCTGTAACGGGGGCCGAAGTTCTTGCACATCCTTCTCCTCACGGCGAGCTGCTTTAATTAAGCCTAGCCCACGCGTGAACCCTGCTGGTGAATTCGGGTCGCCTAAAGGACGCTCTGCCTCACCCGGTTATCTCAGGGGGTAAAGCAGATGGGAGAATAAACATAACCCAGCCCTCGCCCGCTGGCGGGGTCCTGGGGGACGACAGCTCCCAGGAGAGTCCGAGCCCCCTGCAACCCGTGCTGCCCCCCGGCAGCGCGCTGTCCTCTCGCTTTCGGCCAAAAGGGACCCAGGTATCAAACGGAACCGAGGGACGGTATTGAGAGAGCAAGTGAAGCGGAAATTTAAAGCCCCTCTGCTAATAATAACAGTATAAATAACCGAAGACGTCTTGTAAACAGTGCGGTCATAACCCTGAAACATTAAACAACGCGGTGGGATCTGGCGCATCAGCTGCCGGCGGCCGCTGCCGGTGCAGGGGGAGCGCCCCACTCTCCTGTTTATCTCGGCCGCATCTCCCACGGGCGCGCTGATCGATAGAGGGAAGATGTTTAAGTTAAGACTTCCCAGCACCCAGGACAGACTGTACTTCATCCATAGATAGCTGAGCCCGTTCCCGCGGAGAGGCGCGGAGTGGCGGGGGGGCTGTCGGGCTCCGGGGCTCTGCCGGGCTCCCACGGCGAGGACGGGCTGCGGGCCCATCTCCCCCAGGCTCCCCCCAGGGATTTGCACCAAATCTTTAGCGCCGGGGTAGCAGCCCGGCCGGGTCCCGGTGCGGAGAGCCGGGCTCCCTGCAGCGCGGTCCTTCCCCGCTGAGGACGAGAGTCAGAAACGCACATTACACTGCTCTGTGTTCAGTGGAAAGGAAGGTTTATTCACAGAAATAGAGCAGAACCTGCTTGAAGAAAATATATCTATATATCTTTAGGGTGAATTAGTCCATAGAGATGACTGTCAAAGTCAGTTTTTCTAGGCATCCACGTATCTCACAGGTCTCAGACTAAAGATACACGCGTGGCAGGTTTTGTTTGATCTATGTCTTTAGTAGCGCTTGAACCAGCAAGGCTGTTGGTGCAGGACAGTCGACTGTACACGCATTTAATAAAGTTAAATAGAGTCGGCATATCTCGAGTTGGAGTCTTTGCACATTCGGTCTCCCCTGAGCCGAGGAGCGGCGCTCCCCGTCGTCCTGCGCGGGACCCGGGGCAGCGGCGGGGCCACGGCCTGTTCCCACCCGCCCCGCCGCCCGTTCCGTGGCCACGCCGGGTCGCGTCTGGCCCGGCCGCCGGGGCTCAGGATGCCGTCGGGCCGCACAAGCGGTTTGTGTTCACCACTTCTTTCAGGTCACTCTCGGGTTTGCCGGCTACCATAAAAGGCCAAGTCTGTAGCCAGGAAAAGATACGGGTGGGAAGGGGGTTACACGCGGAAAAATGCACATTGCAACGCCTGTGTCCAGCCCTGGAGAGCCCCGAGGAACCGAGCCCGGCATCCACCGCCTGGGCCCGCGTCTGGCAGCGCTCCGCGGGGCTAAAGCCGGGGCACTCGCCGCCGGCTTCGGCGAGAACCCTTCCACCTTTCGTCGGCGGCTGCTGCCGCTTCCCCTCCCGGCCCCGGCAGGCTCCCCGCGGGCACCCTCGGGGCGGCGGAGCACGTCTGGTCCGCGGCCGGAGGGCGGAAGGAGCCTCGCCGGCTGCGTCCGGCAGGTCCGCGTCCCCTCGGCTGCCTCGCAGTGTCCGGCGCTTGGTGGTGACCGGTGTGGGGGCTCGTCCCCGCGGGAGCCGCCATGCATCCCCCGGCCGCCCTCCCTGGCCTCCTGCCCCTCGGGGAGCTTGCTTTGGTGTGCCTCTGTGCAGGGGTATATGTATATGTGTTATATCTGAACTGGGTGTTGGTTTTGTTTTTACTTTATTTTCTCCCGGTAGTGTTGTGCTGAGGATTTTGGTTTTAGTAAAAAGAAAAAAAAAAAAAAAAAAGTAGCAATAGCTTTCAGGCCCTTATCAGATGACACAGCGGGTAATGTACTTTCCCCTAGAGTCCAGAGCGCAAAAGGCAGAGCCGGACCCCAGGGAAACATCTCCAGGTTCCTTCCCTCTGTGATCCCTTTATCTGGCGGGGTCCACATGTACGGGAAATGTAAAAGCTTTATGACTAAAAAGAGCCTAGGCATATCTTGCCCACCCCCGGTTTGCATCATTTGCCTGTATTTTTAGAGCTGGAAACTCGGTGTTTCTGGTGGCTGGGTATGATGGGGAGACCCCGGGCTGTTTGGGAAAACTCTCTGTGGGTGGTGGGAGCAGCAGGAGAGACACTGCACAGCCCAGGGAGGTTTTGCAGAGTGTGGGCCAGACACCCTCCTTGGTCTTTATTTCTCCTTCGCCAGTTTACGTGGGTAGGAAAAACATCCTGGACCCAGCAAATCTGAACAGCTGAGTGCAAAACCCCCAAAACTGAGTTTTTAAAAAGCTAGGGCTTGGGAGAACTGTTACGGGAGGAAATGCTCGGGTAGAGAGAAGGGATAAGAATAAATGTAGGTCCTTGGCTTGAGTCCTTCCTAAAATATGCCTTTCTCTAGCCAAATCCCGACAGCAGCCCACTTGCAGGTAGAAAGCTGCCATCAACCTGCTGAGGTTTTTCAGGCATTTCTGGGGTAGTAAAGCCTGTCTCTGCTTCAGCTGTGGCCAGCGTGGTCCCTGCCTGCCTCTGGAGGGGATTGCTAGGAGCAGCAGATGAGGCCCAAGCACTTCAACTCTCAGGGCACAGGGTGTGAAGGCAGCTGTAAGCCTGTCCCCTTGCACAGTACCCCTTACCACCCCACTGGAACCAGACTTTCTGTGAGAAGGACAGGGAAAGTTTCTCCCCTCACATGCCCCATCCCTCTCCCCAGGCACACACATGCATAGCGAGTGTCCGTTCCCGGCGGGCTGTGACTTACCAGGTTGACTGGGTGGATGTAGCCGTTTTCGTACTTGTCATTGGCCAGGATCTGCCTCAGGTGAGCAATGTAGCTGGAGGCCAACCTCAAGGTGTCCAGTTTGGAAAGCTTGGTGTCTGGGGGCACCCAGGGCAGGGTGGTCTTAAGCCTGGAGAAGGCTTTGCTAAGGACCCTCATCCTTGCCCTCTCCCTGGCGTTGGCAGCATTTCTCTGGACCTGCTTTCCCTCTTGGCTCACTCCATTTAAAGGGCTCTTCTTGGGGGGAGCTTTCTTCCTCTTGCCCGAGGCCCCTCTCCCTTTCTGAGGGGAGCCATTCTCGCCATTGGATCCCTCCTCGTTGCTCTCGGTGGACGCCCCAAACTCTTTGTTAGTATCCATTTTCAGGCCATTGCACTCCAGCATCTCCACCTCCTGCAGATCTTCCACATCACTGAGGGACCCAGTGGACATGATCTGGAAGATGCCAAAGGACCAGCGGGATGGGGGAAGGGGGCGGGGGGAGGAAGGGCAGCTCCTTAGATCTACTTCAAGGCGGTGGAGAAGGGGCGCCAGTGTTTTCCTCCTCTTCCCGCCCCCCCGCCGGCACTAAGGCACAATACCGCCCCCCAGCCCCGCTTTGCCCGTGTTTGAGGGAGGGAGTGAGCGTGTGTGTGAGAGGGGGAGAGAGCGAGAAAGCCGAGGAATTTAGTGAGGACACTAGTAATTTATCTAGGAGATGAGAGGCGGATCCAGCCCAGGGGAGGGGCCCTGCCCGCCGAGCACACCACGTCCCCAATCACAGACCTTTGCACAGGACAAGGGATGAGGTATCCCGGCAAGCTTTTGCCGACAGTTCAGAACTGGTATTCAAATCTTCGCAACTAGAGCAAAGCAACTCACACTGTTCCCCAGCTCTTTCTATCCTCCCCTTTCCTCCTCCTCCTTCTCTTCTCTTTCCCCACTTCCCTTTCCAGCCCAGGGTTGCTCTCCCCCTCCTTGCCTCCTAGATGACCCAGGCAGCTGGTATCATGATTCTTGATGAAAACCAAAATGGGTCATGAGCAGAGAGAGCAGCAGATCCACCAGCCAAGCCTTCCAGGGAGCTTTGTAATGCGTGCCGTCAAAATGCTGTCCTGTAACCTAATCTGGGGGAGATTTGTGGATGATTATATTTGCAAATGCATCCTGTCCAGCTACTAGTGTATTCCAGGAAGGGAGAGCTCCACCGGCTGGCCAGCAGCGTGGACCTCGGAATCACAGCCCAGAGGCTGGAGGCAGGAGGATCTGGCTTCTTCCAGCCTTCCAGGGTGATGTTCGATGAGTTCTGGACCCTTCTTACTCTTTGAGTCCTCCCAACTGTAAGCATCTCGAATGCTGCCCATTCTGCAGGTGTGCCAGGTTGCCGAAATCCCAGCAGTCCATGGAGCCCCACTGAGCCAAGAGAGAACACTGTGTGGCTGGAGAGGGTCTGTGTGGGAGCGAATGGGACAGAAAGGGATTAAACTGAAATGAAGGAAAAGGGGGGGTATTTAATTAGGA
>NDXB01011674.1:328011-346150 GCA_002631895.1 Agapornis roseicollis | reverse complement strand
AATCTCCAAAAAATTTTATTGGGGAAAAAAAAAAAAAAAAAAAACCAGCAATATTTCCTTCTATTCTCATTTAGAAATATATGAAGGTTTTGCTGATACCTAGAATGGAAAATATTCAGTCTTACTGATTACAGATTTGAAAATTTAAAAGGAAATAAACTGCAGTTTCAAAAAAATTTATGTATAAAGTTACACTGCAGCCACAATTCTATTTCATGTGACTTTTTAAACCCTGAAATATCACAAACCCCCAAACATAGAAATTCTGGGAAATTGAGTTTAAAAAAAATTCTTTGAAAAAATATTTTATGAGAGTAAAACTATTGAATTCCAGATTTTATGATTTTACCCTTTTTGTCACATTGATGACAAAATCTGTGACATATAAGTAGTGCTCTTGTCTACCTCAGGGAGCACCTGTATGTGTAATAACTAGATGTCTTCTACCACCCTGAGTTATGCCATCTGATACCTTTTCCTTTTCATAGCTTCACAAAAATCAGCAGGGCTGTTCACAGAGTAAAGCAGACTGTATGAATAAGACTGGCAAAAGCTACCTCTGCAGGAACAAAGTCATGATTAAGTATCCTCACACCTAAGAGAGATATTGACAAAGCGATCAGTGTCCTGATCATGAAGGATGCATCAAATCCTAGTGTGACTCGCTTCTCCCTCCTATAGCAGACCTCAGATGAGGGTTTCTGGTACTGTTGCTGTGTTAAGCAATGTCTTGTGAAGGATCTGTCAGTTACAAGCTGAGTACATCAGAAACATGAAGCACGTAAGCTGTAGAAGTTATCAAAGCAGAAGCAAGAGAGCTAATCCTTGACATGAGCACTGAGCCCAAGCTTTCAGTTAACTTTTCAAAGACATGTAAGGGGATCTTCTTTTTCTGGTTGCTTGTAGGAAGCAAACCTAAGTGGCTGAGTCATGTTTGTTTTATAATCCACATTTATTCCTATACAAAAGGAGTCTCACAGACAGTGAGGAGAAATACCTTCCTCCTCTCTCGTGCAGGCACTATTGCCATCCACGGCTTCCAGGATGCATCTCTGAAATATTGCTAAATAGTTGACACTGTAAACTGCAGACTCTTTTATGAAGTAGTCAAAAGAGAAATATGTAAAAAAGCCAATATATCTTATGCAAAATTATCGCTGAAGGATTCAAGTGCAGACATAACTGTTTTATTTTGCATATCTTTTTCTGTGCTGTTCCTCTGTTGGCTAATCCTTTGCATTTTTGTGGCTTTAAGACATGATGAAATTTGTCGATAAGAAATAAGTTCTCTTTTGCCTTCCAATAATTAGCACATTGAATAAAATTTTGGAAAAGATTTTTGCTTCAGAGGGAAATTTGGAAAAGAACACGACTTTGTAGGGGAGTGGCAGGAAGAATGTCAACTATTCTGGTAAGCTTTTATTACTTCAGTGGTTCATGGCATGATATAAATACATGCAGGCACAGATTTTCTGAGATTCCTATTCACTTCAAGTGCTCACAGCTTCTGAAAGTCAGGTTTCCACAGCATCCATGATTAAATGTAGTAGGTTGGCCTATGTCCTCTGTTCCCATCGAAATGAAACATCAGGTGCTGGGACCCAGTCTCTTTGTGGACTGCTTTAGGCTATTACAGATTGAATTGACCTCAGTTTGTGCCATTGGGCTCCCTGCATTGCCGTTTGTCAGCAGGGTTTTGTATTTAACTGATCTGATAGGTTGCCCCATTAAACCTTTAAATACACATGCCTAACTGCAGTGACATCAAAAGGAGGGGCTATACATAGATAATATTTGGTCTGAAAATACTAGTAAAATACTGGTAAAATAAAAACTGGTAAAATAAAACAGCAAACTGTTAATATTCAATTATACGTGTGTGCAATTGTACATAGGGATTCACCTAACATGGTAGTTGGCTGAAGATAGTAAATGTTGTGGATGAGTCTTAAATGGAAACTTTAGCTGGCAAGTCAATGGAGAAGGCCGATTATACATCCTACTCAAGTGACATAGGAAGACCACAGCCATTGTGCATTTCTTTTGACTCTGACAGGCCTTATACATGCTTCCCAAACTGTGGCTCTCAGAGCTTCTGGAACATCCCCAAAGTGGGGTCATGGCACTTTGCCACAGTGCAGTCTTCTGGTTTTATGGTGCATATTGCAGTTCATACTACATATAGAAAATGGTGTTGTTTTAGAAAGCAGTATGGCAAAAGCATGTAATAAAAGTCTATTTAAGTAATTTGGAGCAAATAAACAGCTTTAAAAATGAACCAGGGGATGACATATACAGGCTATAAATGTGGGTTTCAGTGCAGTCCCATGAGACTGAGAAAGGACCAAAGAACTGAATGTACAGAAGAGAGGGGAGAAAAAGCCCCAAGCACAGACTGTGAAGGCAGTTTTGCTCTCTTTTCCTTCCCTGCTCCTCTCTTTTCCTTTGTGTGTACAGATCCAGCATGATGCCAGACTACCTAGTATTTCATTCTTAACTGGGATGTGACTAACCCAGAAGGAAAGCTTGTTAAAAGAGGTAAACAGAGAGATGAGCCATCAGAACTTCTACCAGCCAGGACTAGCAGGCCCTTCATGCTTGTGGAGTTCAATGAAGAGAAATAGAAAACAGCACCTAATAGCTGTTCTGAGTCCATCCAAAGCAGAAAGGCCAAGTTTTTAAGAACTGCTGGCAAGATCCCTGTTCCAAGATATCAATCCAATGTAGCATTCTGTTTCTTAGAAAGAATGGTGTGGGACTCAGATATGTATCTGCTTATGTTTTAAGATTAGATGGGATGATGGCTGATCATGGTGTGAAGAGAAATATGTTACCTAGAACCTCCTGATTTAAAACAGTAAGGAAAAATTTTGTGGCTAGCTGGAGGATTGCATTTTGATGAGCCATGCTCTGTCCTGAAGAACAAGCAATTCCAGGGAAAGCCTGTGTGAACTACCTGATGCAGCACCCATAGCAATGCACCAAGTCATCTTTCTTTTTCTCCTCTCCATCCCTGGCTCACTGTAGTCTTTTACCTGTCATTGGCAGTGTGTTGCCAAAGCCCTTTTTGGGTTGTTCCTGTGTTTCTAAGTGTCAGTGGAATTAGCCCTTTAGCTAGTGGCTCAAGAGATATGTTTAACACAGCCTTGCTTCTACAATTTATGGTGCAAATTAATGACGTGCAAACCAAGCTAATTTAAAAGAAACAGACTTTTCTTATATTAAGCTAACTTAATACCTGGGGTATATGAGTTAATTTTCTGCTATGCTACACGTAGAAAATCTGCTCTGATTTTTCAGGTAACCAGAAAAGGGGGATCCTTTCTTCTCCAGTTCCTCAGTGGTAAAAAAGGGATAAGAACTCTTCCCTGCACTACAGAAATGTTATGAGGAGCTTAGGCACTATGGTAATGGATACCAAGGGTAGCTAAGATAAATAACCTGATAGCTAGTTGCAAGAAAGTGATTGATGTTAGAATTCTACAAATATGTTGAAAGCCTAAAATACCTTTGTGATGTCTCCCCATTTCTTGAAATGCCAATTAACATTTTTCACTCAGATACCTGATGTTTACGTTGGCACATTTTTATGCTCGCATGTCTTCCAAAATGGATACTTGCCTGACTGATTTTAGATGAAAGCACTCATCCCTCAACCTCATAGTAATTCTGAAAGATAGAAAAGTTGCTTTTATAGGAAGAAAACCAGTGAGTTTTGATCCTGTTAGTGGTGAGTGACAAGCCAGAAGTTTAATAAACAGACCATGAGTACCATCATTGGTAACACTATAGCACAAGTAGCAAATCACCATCGACTAAATTACTCCAAAGTCCCCAAGCTCTCTGTGAAGAAAAATAAAGTGGTACTTTGTTTTCCTGTAATCCTTCCTCAGTAAAACCACAGGATTCCCTTAGGAGAGTTAAAATCCATTACTAGGCTTCTTTATGCCTTTTTGTAACTAATTGTCTCTTCCATGAAGGGTCTTACTTCCTTGAATCACAAGCTAATGCAGACTCTCAGGGTGCAATGGGGCTGCAGAGAAGTCAGCTTTTAGATCCACCTCCTTTCAGTGTCCTCTTTTTGAGTTCCCACGCTCCACCTCACTGTTTTCCAAGACTCCTTTGGTGCTTACCTCTGTGGTAGTCATGTGCTGGATAGTGTGTTCTGAAGCATCAATTCTTAGAGCTATGGGAAACAGCCAGGCAGGCTCAGCACCTGCAGCAGTGTACTTCGTACAACAAGCAGCATGAAGCTGGATTTGTTAAAGGAGGAGTACAGCCTCATTTGCTTCCCTGGTAGCAGAGAAGACACTCAGCTCATCAGAACAAGACTAGCTGGTTCTTCTCCCCTGATGTCCTGCTTTTTTCTGTGGCCATATATACCCCGGCTGCTTTTGTTTCCCATCTTTGTATGCCACCCTTCCCCCTTTCAGTCTGTTTGTCTCACAACAGATTTATAATTTTTGTAGCATGTTACATTTGCTGCTGTTTTTCAACAATTTAAATAGCTGATTCAACTCCAGCTGCTAGAAAACTCAAATAGTATCTGCTTTCCACATCTAAATGGTAAAAGCACACAGTTGTAAGTCCATAAACTACATCTGAGCTGAGTTTGAGTTCCTCAATACACAAAAATGAGTGCAAATTTTTATTAATAGGTAAATGTATTCATGAGCACAGTTGTAGAGGCAGAGCTAAAAAAGGAGGTGCTTTAATACTAAACTTTAACATAAGTGGTATGTGGTGATACAAGTGTTGAATAACCAAGTAATTTCTTTATTGATCTGTCCCTTCCAATTCTGAACTATTTTTTATTACAGGAAAGTTGTAAAATACATATCTTGCTACTTGAATATTTAGGTTTATTTTTAAGAAAATTTTGAGGAAATCTAAACAGCTCCAGGATGTACAACCCTATACAAGGTGCTGGGGAGGGGGGAGGGTGGCTCAGTGATGAATGACCAGTCGTTCAATTGTTTTCTTTCTTGCAGAAATCAGAGACAGAGTACAGTTTATCTTACCCTGACTTTTAGCAAGACAGATTGCCAGGCAAAACCCCCAGGTTGAAGTCATCCAACCACCAAGTAAAGAGACCATTGCTGTTACCTTTCCAGGACTCACCCCCACCCCCAGTGCCTTTTAAAAGTCTCTGGTGTTTCTTTCTGAGATTGCTATATGAACTTTAGCTACTTTCACACTGGTTTTATGCTGAAAATCTGGAATGATTCATTCAGGCCCTGAATCCTCCCGTTAGACAGGCTGAGAACAAACAGTTCATCCATGTGCATCCCTTGCAAATGACAGTCACTGCTGGAGAATTCCCTCTCATGCTGTGTTTAATTTCCCCCTATACTTTCAGCTGCCACAGAACTTGGGTTCCTCTAGTTTAAAAAATTCAGGCCTGTGCTACTATACTGACATCAACCAAATCTCTCCATCACCTCATAGGTGTGAATGGGGAGGAGAACTTTGCCAAGAGATAAATATCCCTATGTAACGGCAAGCTAACTCCAAGGCAGGCTGCCATTCTTCCAGATTTTTCTTGCAGTTCCATTTTTTTAAGTTGATTTTTATTTATCTCCTTCATTCTAGTCATCTGGAGCAACACTTCTGGCCATGGCATCCTGAATTTATTCCACCTGCATCTGAGAAGTGATGTAGATCATAAGGGGACTTAGTCATGCCCTGAAGGTGCTTATTCCACTGTGACAACTATAAATGGATCGGTAGCTTAAGTCAGCTCTGAAGAAACTGGGCTAAAGTGCTCATTATTGAACTGCTTGATAAAATTCAGAAGAGCACAAAAGGTAGGACAGACAGAAAGAGTTAATGGGAAAGATGGATGCAGTTGCAGTATCTATTACTTGCAAGTGACTGTAATGTGTTTATACAACTCTCAGCCAGGCTAGAGGATAATTAAAGGAAAGAACTGACACTAGACACTACACCACCTTATACACTACAGAACAGGGAAAGTCACACAAGTGGGATCATAAGAAAACAGCAGCAGATTACCTCCTCCTCTTTTTGCCATGCTAAATCTCTTCTCTCTTGCAGTTAGAAAGATGCCTGACTAAACTGGGAGTTAAAATACACTGATAAAGTTAGGGTCCAAATTGATCCTACAGCATTACAGTCAAGTATTTTATTAATTCAGACAGCAGGAGGCAAAACAACTTTACCAGGCTCCAGTTCAGCAGAGCTTACTCTCGTCACTAAAAATCAGTCCCATGAGCTCTTCATTACCTGGCTATTGCTATTGCTATAGGCTATACTTTCATCTCAGACTTCCCTTTCAGTGAGATCAAATACAGATTTGAGTCCCTGTCTAAGGAACAGATGACCAGCTTCTGGGTGGGTAGAGAAGTCTTCACAATGATGTGATTTCTGTGCATGTTTGTGATCAGGGGAGTGATTACCTGTTCTCTGGCCATGAGGGGTCAGAGAAGACCATCTTCCCTCTGGACTGCCCTGACCACTCGGCCAATTTGTCAAGAATCCCATAGGATAAATAGTTGCCTCCAGAGATCTTTATAGTGACAAATCCAAATAAATCAGAGTCACTTTTACTGAACACTTCAGCAGACAGCTCAGATTTAATGAATTGGTCTTCAGACCCCCAAGGAAGATTTTCTTTCCTGAGCATGAAGGGAACAAATAAGTGCCAAAATTTCTTTCCAGAGTAAAACTCTATCAATGCAGCCTGTGATATTTTGTAATTTCAGTTTCCAATACCGCTAATAGTGTTTTAAAAAGCTTTGGAGATTCAGCAAAGAGCTCTTGGGATCAGCTGCGTGATGTCCTGTGCAGAGAAAAGGAGTTTGCTATGGATAAGATGATTTTTCACATCAGTGATCTGGGACAGACTTTGCGTCCTTCACCAGTGCACTTCTGCACTTTTTGGCTGGAACTCCCCACCAACACACAAAAATTAAAAAAAAAAAAAAAAAATAAAGAAATCAACCTTAATATCCCTCCCCCAAAGTCACCACTGAAACAAGTCACTGATAAAACCTTGCAGGTTAGTCATTGTGGGTCATTCAAACAGTTATAAGGCTTAACATCTTGATCCCCTCTGAAAACTTCCATCTCCATTTCCTTCCCCCCTTTGGGATCCATCTAGATGCCTACTCAAATACCTGCTGGCGCCAGAGGAAAATCTCCTGTAATGGATACCCTGTGATGTAAAACCAATATTTTGTTTCCAGGGTCATCCCTTTCGCACCCCCACAGATCCTCTTGCTTCACCAACCTGCCTCTTGGCCAAGCCAAAACACAAGAAACTGTGAATTCGAAGGGTGGGATTTCAGAGCACTTCAATAGGCTTGGTGATTGCTAACCCACACATTTCCTCAGCATCCTCATCCTGTTGTGGTAGCCTTGTCTGATAATTTATGTTAGGTTAACAGGCTGCTGGTCAGATATCTATGCTCACAGCTCAGCAAAGAGAGAGAAAGGGAGTAATTTACACCAAACCAAAGTGTTCATGATGGCCAGATTGGTGACCTTTCCAGATAGGTTAATACTTAATACAGAGACCTAATAAAGTTAAGAAGCATCTTTCAGTAGTAGGGTGTGAGTGCATCAGGATCCAGTCCTAGGCAAACCAGTTAATTAAAAAGCAGGTTTCAGTATCATGTACAAATATAAAGTTAGAAACATTTCATTTGTGATGGTTCCTTATCACTTGTTTAGGGAATCATGTTAGCAATAAGAAGTGGAGCGGTGCTTGGAATTTAGTCAGGAACTTCTTGGTTTGACATTTTAGCTTATTCTACTCTTTTTTTTATTGTTTTATGTTAATGTATTGCAATATAATGTACTTGCTAATGAGCTTTGTTAATGGTCATACAGGATACATGCGAAGGAGTTCTTCAAAAAGGACTGAAAATAGGCACTCTTTTAGCGACATTATACATGCTCATTTCCTCATTTAGTCTTGCAATACATAATATGGGCAATACCCCCAGGATAATAATTGAAGAAAACAGTAAAGGTTATTTACTTATCTAAACCAGATAATTCTACCTTTTCAGTAAATTTAACGAAACTAAGTGCAAGGATAAAATTACAAGGATTCATTTCAGGTCCCTGTAACTGGATTGCAACTGAATTTTAAGAAACGTTGTTTTAATTTTTTCTCATGAAGGAAACAAATAGAATAGGTGACTTTTTCCTACTTTCAATCTTTTAAATAAAAAATAATATACTGAGAATATCAGGAAACAAATAGTATTTTTTTTTTCTATGACTGAAAAAAAAAGCCCATAAAATACGTTTTCAGAAAATGGCTGCACGTGAGGCTTTGCTATAGAGTGGGCAATTTATTGCACTAGAAATTTGTCATCCAAAATCCTGCAGAATATGCCAGAATGCTTGTTCACTTCTTAAAAACATCTCTTCCATACTAAGATAATATATTGCAGAAAGTGCAGAAGAACAAGAGTAAAAATGTGTTTTTTTAATGATTAAGGACTGATCTTGTTCCAATTGAGTCAATGGCAAAACTCCATGGAATTGAGCTGAATATATGGGTATAGATAAGATGTTGTTTACTGTGCTCTTGCTTTTTCTGAGAGCAAAATGTAAATGAAATATTTTCCTTTCACAAATTAGATTATCCCAAGTCATCTGCTGACTCCTACTTAAAACAGAGAGCAGGGATCTCCATGTTCTCCAGGAGCTGCAAGCCCTCATAGACATAAGCCCCATGTAGCCTTAAGAACACTCTTGACACCGACAAGGACACTCTTGCCACACTCTAATGCCACCGGAGAAGGAATTAATACTATTATGGATCAAGAATTCGTGAGATTTTGCTCGTATGTATGGCTATAAATGAGTGTAACATTAACAAGTTCTCCTAGCCCAGCCCTCTTTCAGATGCAGTTTCTTTTTTTTTTTCCAAAAAATCCATATCTTTGTGCAGAGTCCTGCCCGGTTTTAGCACAGCCATAAGCAGGAAGAGAGTCTGGTTTTCCTGTATGTGCCACGTTTGAATTAGGAAACAAGAAGAGGGAGCACAAGCTGCATCATTTGTGCTGCAGCTCACCCCTCAACAACTAGGTGGGCACTGGCTGAAAAAGAGAAGTAAATAGCCTCGAGTTAGGTTCTTCCAGCATCAGCCAGGTAATGCATGTGATAGAGATGGATGGAGATTGTGCCAGCGATAGAAAGTATTTCTTCCAAAGAAGAAAATGGGAGGAGAGAAAGCACCATGTCTCTGCAAGTTCTCGATTTTCCCAAAACACCTCTTTGGGAGGTAAAACTCTCAGTTTGCACATCTTAGAGTTGTCCCTTGTAAGATGAGAAAGAAGAATTTGCCAAGAGAGCTTTCATTTTTGTTAACAAAACCTTTGGAAGACAAACAAGCAATCTGACAGACTCCATCTAATTTCTTCAGTGGCAGAAAACATTAATCAGCTTGTATAATGCCTTACCAGCAGTGATGGAGCTGCATGAAAAAAATGATTACGTCTGAAAAAGGAGGTAGGGAACAGTGCTGCAGCTGCTGTAGAGCAAGGTTATTAGAAAATGTAAAGGAGTAGAAGGGAGTTGTTTACGATAAACTAACCAACTGATTCCTAAGTTGTTGGTTGTACAATTCATTAGCCTGTCAGGTAAAAAGTGCAAGGCAAAGTGAATCAACATGGTTGCCCCCTTCCCTGTCTGGCTCATCCTGGTGGGTGATAGAGCATAACGGTGTTGGTTTTGACATTATTAGGTTATCCCGAAAATAAATCACTTTTGAAAAGGTGAATAATTGGACAGAGCTTAGTGCTGACAAGCAAATGGCTGGAGTCAGGGTGGTGGTGGTGAGGGGGAGTGGGAAGGGGGGATGTGGTGTTGGACACACAAACCCATTCCAGGAGGCCACAAGCATGTGAGGAGCTGTAAGTTTCATTCTGGTTTGTGCTTTGGCAAATGAGTGCAGTTTTTGGTCTGATAAGTATCAATCTGACTTTATGGTTTCTAAAATTATTTTTGATCCAGCAGAGAAATGAGACATACCTTTCCATGTAATCTGAACTGTGAGAGGTATACCCCTGCCCAATAAAATTAAAAGGTAGTAAATTTAGTCCCTATAAAAAGAAATCCCCACTTTTCACAACATTTAGCTAGTCTGTGGAGTTCTCTGCCATAAGTGGTTATCAAGATAATATATTGTAGCTGGACTCTTAGAAGAGCTAGATAATTTTATGACCATCAGCAACATCTGTAACCATGCAAACAACAATCATGATAATGGTAAACTGACCTCATATTTTACAGCATAGAATAAACCCCCTTTGGGACACAGGAAAGACTGAATAATTAACTAGTTGTCTGATAGGTGATTTTAATCCTTCTCCTGGCACCTATAAGAAAGGGCACCATTAGACACTGTACAAAACTATATGCTTGTGTTTACTCTCACCAAAGACTGTGGCAGTATTTCAAGTGTTTGATGTGAACTCAAACTTCAAGTCTAAATGTTTGGTGCCAATAGTAGGTGATAATTTGTCATTTTTGCATTGCAAATGTGATGAGCTCAATCTACCCTTCCTGGAAAGTTTTATATTAGTGCTATTATTTTATATTAGTTCTGGCACTATGTTGGCATTTAAGAAATACAGATTCACATCCTAATGCCGAGACATTTGCAATGTGATCATGAGTAAATCATGTATAGCTTGTGTTACACATTAGTTTACCCTCTCAAAATGTATGTAAGAATAGGGGTTTTTTCATCCTGTGTCTTTCTGTCCCATCCATTCCATATTAGCTTGTCTAGATGAGAACTCTTATAGTAATTTTATACAGTACCTGACAGAAAGACATGGCTTCAACCTGAATTTCTTCGGGGTTTACTCATGCAAAACTCTCTGCTGTAATAAATTTATTTTATTTTGATCTTTAACCAGACCTTTAGAGGTATGCCCATCCTGTTTGTAGCACCAATCTACTAAATGTCCTCACTGCTTAAGGAACACACTGTGTTTGTGTTGAAATAGTGAAAAGGACCCTGAAAATGCAGTTCCAAATAGTGTAAAATTCCATTTCCTTCTTCCTTCTGGTCTTCTAGCAGGTACTTAAGAGGCATTTAGAAAAATCCAAGGATTCCCCTCTCAAACATCACCATAAATGTTGCATTCCTCATTGTGTGTGCTAGTGGCACGAAGATGGGAACAGAAGAGGCTGAATAACAGGAATTGTCGGGGAGCTGGGTGAAACATCCGTGCCTTCTGCTGACCTTTTTAACATTTGTGAGCAAGTCCTTCTCATTCAGAAAATGCATGATGGGAAATTTATGACAACAAAACACCAGTAAATGAAATAGGCCATGAGCCATCAGCTTTTAAGGCTCCACAAGAATCTAAAATGAGCCCTTCTCTAAGAGAAGACTTATAGCACAGTGCATCTTGCAACCGCAGACGTGGCTCTTTCACGTGCCAAACCCCGTGGTGGCGGACCCACTTAAAGAGATCCTCCCACTCTCTTTGCCTTTGCTTCTTCCTCCCATCCTCCACCCTGCAGTGCTGGAGTTCATGTATTGCTCTGCTGTGATGAGTCAACTGTTTGGGTGGCTGTGCTCCCAACCAGATTTGTCATAGCTCCTGCTTTCAAAACAACAGAGAAAGATGTCTCTTTTCTTGTTTTTTTAAAAACAATCGGACTGTTGCCTAGGTCTAGTTTGGAGTTCAGCCGTCGAATTGGAATGACAAAGGAGGTAACCTTATCAAGCAAAGAAGGAATCTCTTAACACTTCTCTGCTTCTAAAGAATTTGTGCCCTGGAAAAACGCTCTCCTCTTAGATGAGGGACAACACAGAAAAGCCACCATCCATGAGAAGGGGATATTTCAGGCCATACTGCCCTTCTAATAGAGCTATTGAAATCCATTATCACTGCATGATACAATCACTCCTGTATAATTATCAGGATTTGGGCTGTTTTTGTTTTCTGTCGCTGACATATAGGCCAAAGTAAACCAGATCACTGATAAGACAGACCCCTGGGAAGATCTTCTGCCACACTTGATGCATGGATAGGGTTTTCTGTTCATCACTCAGATGATTTTGTCTTGCAGTGCCTGTTTATTTTCCCTCTTCTTTCATTGCTTAAGTTTGAAAGCAGCCTGAAATAGAATAGGATTTATGCTGTGATTTGCAAACCCTGAACTTTTTATTTAGGAGACTCAAAGATTATAAGGCCGAGAAAGGCCTTTGGTATCCTCTTGTCTGACCTTTGCTACAACCCAGGCCATTAGCTCTCTCTGACTTAATTCTTGTTTGGTCTGTCTAGTGGAAAAACATCCAGTCCTGAATTAGGAATTGCGAGTGGTGGAGAGAATTCATCACAACTCTCCACAAACTGTTCTTATGGTCAGTTACCCCATCTGTTTGTTAGAAAATTTCCATCATACTTCAGTTTAGATTTGATGAGCTTCAATTCCCAGCCACTGACTCTTGTCCTTGCTGCACCTTTGCAACCCTAGATTTCCATCAAGGGTCAGCTCAGAGAAAGGGGTGGTAATTAGGCACATATACATCACTTAGAGATATTTTCAGTCAGCTTGCCTCCTGAGCAGAAATGTGTTCTGAACAGAGGTTTTCTAAGAAATAGATTATAATTTCTTAGCATTCCAAATGCAGTATTTTTGTTTGCTCCATTTGAATTATATAATTTTCCTGCACCTGTGAACCATAACTCCCACTGGATGCTTCTAAGGATCACTGGGTAAATTTTTAAATGAGAAATGGCCTGATACCCTGAACTGCAGAAGACCCGCATTTGCCATTGTTGTCAACTCTATTAAACCAAAATATTTTAGTTGCAAAGAGAAACCTGTATGCATGAGAGGCCAAACAGAATTCATGTTATCATACTTTCTGGTGTTAAAAACTTATGAATTACAGTTTATAAATGGATTTGGGGTCTGTTTCTGAAAGATGCTATCATGATATTACAAGGTATTTCTCTGATATGTTGGCCACTTTCTTGAGGATGCTCTGTCAAACACTGTCTAGACCCAGAGAAGCTCAAAAAAAAAGGCAAATAGTTTGGAATAACAAAGAACAGCCTTGTACCCGCAATTTGCTTTATTATATAACTTTTCCTTTTGCAGGAGAACATCCATCGGCACTGAAGCACATTTACTTCAGGTGATGCTTTCTGATCTGATTTCATGTAATATTTTTATTTTCTGGTTATATATAATATTTTCATTACCTAGTTATTGTTATACTCCCCGGCCTCTGCCCCTCAGCTATAGAATTGGCCGCCAGCATCTTGTACACCAGTAACTTCTCCCCTGAGCCTTATCCAATTTGATAATATTGACAAATTTTATAATATTTGACAAATATTCTGCCTTTTTTTACCTCTAATCTGACAAATCTGTGATTTATCTAGCTCTCCACTGCCTGAAGACTGAGCTGGCTAATTTTCTCTGTGGGAAGGCACCTTTCCGTCTGTCCTCAGATGACATGAATGCGAAACCAGAGAGTTTTGAGCCTGCAGTGTGCCACTCTTGTAACAGAAACTGAATTGGCATTGAGAAATTTCCTGAGTAGTTCTTGAGACGTAAGTCTTTAAGAGTTGTTGGATGGGAAGATCTTGACAAATCTGAAAAAAAATAATTGAAGATCAAAGACCAGGAGAAAGAACAAAGCATGTGTGCTTGATCCCTAAACTGTTTTCTGTTACAATCACTGATGCACCTTTCAGTGGGAGAGGTGGGTCTGGAAATTGAAAGCAGGTTTTCAAAAGACTGGGTAAGAAGCAATAGTAAGAGTATTTAAATGGTGAAACATAGCTATATAACTGTTATGACAATACTTTTTCTCCTGGTCTATTTTCCTAATAAAAACCCCAGTCTTGACAGGGCCAGAGTGGGGACTTAAGAACTGTCAAAGATCAGTTGCCTTGCCCTGGTTGCTAGACCTCTAGGGACCTAGTGTGCAAGGTAGATAGAATTTGTAACAGATGCAGAAGGAGGTATTCAGACCTCTTTCTCCCATGCATAGATGTCCCCAGGCAGGAAGAGATGCTAAAAAACATAGAATTGAGTTCTTGCTGCATTGCTCTCTTGTGTTGCTTAGTCCTGCTCAGGAGGCCAGGACAAACTATGATTTGTCAGATCAGGAAAGTTTTCCCCAGTGGTTTATGCCACAAGCAAGTGAAGAATTGGCAAGGCATAAGAAAAACACCCTGTGCTCTCCCACACAGAGCAAGGAGAGTAGCTGGCTTAAGAGGGAGCTGTGCTGGATTGATGCCAACTGGGAGTTTTCCTTTGTGGATGATGAATTCTCGGTAGCTATTCAAGATCAGCCCAGATGTGGGGTGGGAAGGGGAGAACCTGGCCCATAGGTGGATCATGCTGACACTTCCATGAAGATAAGCTGGCTACACAGGAGCCAATCCACCAGATAGACAGTGAAAAGAACTAAATGAAGAGCCAGTTGAAGACAGCAATAAAAAGTCTACTGTCACCTTCAGGGATCAAGTCCCACCACTGTAATCACTAGCACAGACTTTTTCTTTCAGTGCCACTTGACAACAAGTTGCTGCTGGGGTTGGAGGGCATTTAAATAACAAGCAAATTTAAGTTTACCTAATTTGCAATGAAACACTCTAGATGTTCTAACTAATGATGCTAGATTATTCATTGAGAAGTGCTGTGTTGCTACTCATGTAATAGTGATGCAAGGACAACTTCCATTTTGAAGTTATAATAGGATGATTTGGGGTTTTTTGTCAGCCATGTGCATGCAGTAGGAATTAATGCTACATGTGAATTAGTATGAATTAGTATGCTCTGCAGTTAGAAGTTCCAGTGTTTTTTATTTATTTAATAATTTTCTGGAATAGCTCACAGACATTGGCTCCCATTGTCCAAATATTTCATTTATATTCAACTTTATAGCTGTCCTGAAATGTAACTGGTCATCTGGCCGAAACCTGAAGGCAGCCAATTAAATTCACAGGAAAACATTAATCTGAGCAGAAGAATTCACAGCACATGTGTGCAATCAGTCCTCCTTTTACGTATGCTTTCCGTTCTTTGCCTGCTCCCCCAGCTCCCACCCCCTGCTTCTTGTTTCATCAGTTGAAGAAGAATGTGCCAACTCTAACAGCACTGTCTGAGGGAACAGAAAGTTAACACCAGCTTTGCTTTTGTGCATTCAGGACCCAGTCCAGGAAGGCCACTGGAGTGATTGTGAATTTTACTCCTGCTTTTACCAGGCCTGGAATATGGCCTGAGCGTTGTACTGCAAACACATAACAGTGCAGGGTGTGAGGATGAAGGAGGCAGGAGCTGGAGTGTGGGTGGCAATGAGTGAGCCATGGGCTGTAACAGAGGAATGAAATGAAGAGGTAGGGCTTGCAGGAACTGGGAGGAGGAGAGGGGACAGTGGGCATGCTGGGAGCAGAGGTCGGGGACCATGAGGACATTCTCTTGAGCTGAGAGCTCAGGCTGGTTTTCTTAGTCCCCTGCTGTCAGTAAACATCTGTGAACAGCCACTGGAGATGTGTGTTTCTTGTCTCCTTCTCCCTTCTGTTTCATTCTGCAAAACGTTTCCTGTCTCTGCTGCAAACTTCAGCCTCGAAGAAGGGTGCTGTGGCTGTAAGGAGGTCATGCTCTTCCAGCAAGCCAAGCTGGGGTCACCTCCTGGCATCTCAGGACAAAAAAAGGGAGGGGATGTTTTTCCAAGGAAGGGATTACATCAAAAAACAAACAGGCTTATGTCAAAAAGGCATTCAGGTGACAAAGTTAAGCACTTACCAGCTGGGTAATAAAGGAAAGGATTGTACTTGCACTCTCATGCTGAATGATAGTTGTGCAGTGCAAAAGGAAGTAGTCTCCAGGACTACCGCTTTACGTGTAGCAGAAGGTGGCAAATGGGTGATAAATAAAGTGGAATACTAGGGTTAAAGTGCCTACTTAATGTTCATGGCAAGAATAATTTCACCCATTGCCTGTGCCACAGTGCTCCTAAATAATGCTGAGTCCTACATTTAAAAAATCAAGAATCTAGCAGTTAAATAGATAATTGTGTACTCCCCCATTTTCTAGGATGCCACACATGCTTCTTAGGCTGGACTTCCACAGGGGTACAGTGCACAGGTTTTAGAGTCTTGGCATGACCTGAGTTTAAAAGGCATTATAAACATGCTTCATGTACTGGAGAATCAGATCCTGGTTACTGTGAGGTTTCTCTCTCTGGGCATTCAGTTTCTCATCTTTAACTATGAATAGTTAAATAGTTGCTAACTTGTGGGTGATAAGTTTCACAATATGGCTTTTGGTGTCTCTCAAAGTTAGAAGTGGTCTATACATGCATGGAAAGCTGAGTGTGAATATAAAGTGCACACATAATATATATGTGTGTGTATATATCCATATGCCATATGTAGTATTCATGAACGCTGGTTGAGAGGTAATAGAAAAGCTATACTATCCCATCAGTAAGGGTCTATGTGAAATAAGGGATTCTGCCATAATAACACAATGATTACTTCTGGCACTTCTTAACACCGTTATTGATGGACACAAAGAAATAAGGAGGAAATACATTATCTTCTCAACACCAGAGGGAGCCCATCTGGGATCTTACCCATTTACTAGCAAAGGGCTCATGCTGTATGCTGAATACAGTCCTTCAAGTATTTTTTTCCTCTCTGTACACACACACTGAGGTTATATCAATCACCACAGATCCACATCACTTACACGCATGTGTATATAACCAAAGTTGTATGATATAGTGTGCTTTATGCTTTTTGTTTTGGTTTGGTTATTTAATTCATAATTCAGTTGAGATGTGATACAAATGCTAAGTAGTTTTTTGGCTAGATGTCATACAAAGTTTTAACACAATGCTTTTTCTTATGGCCTCCAGCCAATGTGTTTGCCTTGCACGTCATTTGTGGATGCTCTCAGAAAAGAATGTGCAGAATTGCATTTATTTTTTGGCATTATGAGTCGTATTAAAGCTACTTTAATGCTCATTCTAGGCCAGATTTTAAAAACACTGTAATACTACTTAAATTTTATAAACAAGAGTTTAAACAGGACTGGTTTATGTTATTGTTACATTTTTCAATGAAGAGGCAACATACTGACCATCAGCAGTCAAACTCATCTTTTGCTTCCTAACAGATGTGTTAGTTACAGATACATTGAAAGCTTTTCCTAGTGTTGAGCCCAGTTGTTTCTGACAGAAAGCACACAACAGGTTACAAACAGTATGCAGCTTAGTTAGAAGTTTAAGTGTTGGTTTCAAAGGATGCAGAAGGAAATACGAACGTGAAGGACCATTCATAGGGTAAAATCTACCTAGAGTGTAATAAGCATTTTGTGGGCATGTGTTCCATTTTCTTTCTACAGATGTGAAATGCCTGTCAGTAAAAGCTTTCTGACTGGTCCTGTCTGCAGTATCATATGAAAATAAGGTTTTAGCAACTGCTCTTTCTATGCAGAAAATTGAATGTTTCAGCAGTTCAAAAGAGAGATGGCTGGAGGTGTAAATGACTTGGCTGCCTGCAGTGTAAACAAAATTGATCCATGTTCAACACCTGACAACCAGTGTTTTGGATCTGAGATGTGGACCTCAGTCTAGACATACCTTTTACATTTCAGAAGCTTTCCCCAGACTGCATAGCAGCTGCTGACTTGTTACCACCATCCTAGTTCCTGTCACAATTGGTGGCACTACAAGAAATGCCATAGCAGATGCTAGAAACGGAGGGACTTTCAGGTTGAAAAGTGTAAATTTTTGACCATTCAGACCTCACAGTTTCGCCCTGGCAATCGCTTGTCTAGAAAGAAGGGAGAAAAAAATTGCTCAGGATCTCTGGGTTAAAGCTGTGTGATGCCCCTCTCTTCACAACCCAAAGTGAGCAGCACCTTCTCATCTTTGGAGTTTGACTTGCTCAAAGGAGCATTGGCTGTAAAATGTAGCACAGAGGCTGCTCTAATTTACAGCTGTCTGCAGGCTTCTTAGCAACCAGCAGGCAGGACTGCTAGCTTTATCATATGTGTTTCTTCTTCCTTCCAATCCAGCCCTTGGCAAAAATTAAGGCTTAAAGGAAAGAAGCGAGTGTCTTGAGGTGATCATATTCAGAGTCATTTGTCGTGTGTCTCCTCCCCCCCC
>NDXB01011674.1:315752-327866 GCA_002631895.1 Agapornis roseicollis | reverse complement strand
CCCCCCCCCCCCCCCAGCAGCTTAGAGAGCCCACAGCAGAAAGAAAAGCTAATAAAGTATCAATCTGGTGACATCAGTATGATAAATAGCTGCAAAATTACAATAAATATTGAGAGACCAGAAATACAGTGGGTGATGCTGTGCGAAATGAAGAGTCCTTCAGACACAGAAAGTGATGAAAAGCACTGGAGCAGCGTGCAACATTTGGCCTGGAGATGAACAGATCAAGTACTAAAATATCGATTAAACATAAGCTCCAGCAAAAGCTTTAAAAAGTCATCTATTCAATTGATTTTAATTAGTTCTATAAGAAGAGAAAATGAGGTACAGCTTTCAATGATTATGGGGCTGAATAGCTGTGCTAACTCAAGGTTATTGATTTGGAAACAAATGCTGACTTCAGATTTTCCTAGGAATAGATGAAAATACCAGCTAAAATAATATCACGTGTACATTAAGTCAGAGCACAACATGTTTAGTTATACCAGTTGAAGAAATTATTAGAATATTTTTGCATAGTGTGAAAATGACCAAGAATTAATTTTTTACTTTAAAATATACCTAAATTCAGGAAATTTAGTTTGGATTACTTCAGTTGAAGCATTTTCTATTATAATTGAATGTGAAAATTGCTAAAAGAATCTTCTGGGAATGTTTGTTATTGTCTGATCACCTAAGTTCTTTTAATCAATGAGGTCAAATGAACAGCTAGACATTTGAGTGCTTCTTCTGGATTTCCAAGCTAGATATGCCTGACATTTTGTAGAACGCTATTACCTTGATTTTTCAATGTTTGATGGGTTTAGAGTTTCCTAGTTTCTTGTCCTCCAGATTTCTTCTTGAACAACTATTGCTGCTCTCTGTCTACCTCTGCATGAGCTTCTTGGAGCAAACAGCTTAAAGTCTCTCTATTGAATGCAGTGCTAGCCACTTTGCAATCTATGTCAAAAAAGGAGAGAATTCCGTCAAAAGAAGATTTGGAGATCCTCATCACTGGTGGTTTTTAGGGCCTTGTTGAACAAGTGTCTTTAATGAAACAGATTGAGCCAAGTATGTATTTAGGCAGGGGAGTGTTGCAGAAGATCTCTGGAGAACCTTTTAATTCTTGAAACACTTCCTCTATTATTCTAAAAGATAAATAAAGAATCAAGTAAGTTCCATATTTATTTTTCTTTTAAGTATCATAATTTCTAGAGTTTGGTAGCACAGCTAAGTGTTTGGAGTGGTTTCATGCTGCTACATTGCAATTTTTTCTTTCTTTTTTTTTTTCTTTAATATCTGCTGAAGAAAATTTTTCACTTGATGTTCCTATATAATGATGCTGTTGACACCTTCATTAAATCCTCTAGCACTTTGCCAAAGGGTTAGCCTTTGCTAATCAAACACAAAACAGCACAGGTCTTGCTCTCACTCAGGCTTTGCTACTCCTTACTGGGTGCTTGCAAGATGAGCAGCATGGCAGCTCAGACAGAAAAGGTCTGAAAGGCCCTCAATTCTGGATACCAAAGCAGCAGTAAACCACAGGTTCAGAGGTCTTCCTATGCCTTTGTAGCAATCAAGCTATATAAACAGATTTGAAGACTTTTTGTGTGAGTATTCAAGTCGTATCAAATCAGAAAAGGCCAGTGAGAGAGGATGCAGTGGCTGTTAGCAAAAGGGAGTTAACAAGTGATGAGGTCAGGAATGTGCTGATGTCCTTAAGCTGAATGAGGGGGATAAAGTGTGGGAAGTCACAGCGTTTTAGAGTCAAAGCCACTGTTGGGTTAATTAATTGGGATGGGATGGGATGCCTGCACATTGAGGGGAGGAAAGGAGCTTAATTTGGTACATGTATATTTTTTGATCAGGAGTTACAAAGGACTTTGGAGCTAGGGAAAGGACAGAAGTGTTGGGTACAGCTCAAACTGTCAGGGAGCAAAAGAAACTTATCAGATATTTTTGAAAAGAAGCTGCAGCTCCTAGTGCTAGGAGGGCTTCACTGCAAGCAGCACAATGGACTAGAGTGAGACTCCTCACTGACTGTCCCTACAATTTCTGACAAGGCTCTGTCTGCCATAGGTCAGATTTCACATGTGGGAACTGATTTTGATAACTTGAAATGCCACACAGCAGGCTTCCCACAGCATAGTATTTCCCCCTGGCCTGACAATGTCAGGGACTTGGTGAGATTTCTCTGCAGGACAAACCCTATGTGAATGCTCCTCCATGGTTGCAGAATGTCTCTTCTCCCTGATCTTTTGCTTTACAGCAGCATCCAAGTAAGCTGTTTCCAGCTAATGGCAAAGAAGCTAATTTCACCATAAGCTATGTGCCCTGATATCATGGAGCAGAGAAAGCTGGTTTGTTTGACCAAGAAGCAGTGGCCATAGATCTTACACTCTAGCAATTTTAAAAGGCTTGGTTGCTTGTTTTTGTTTCAGTGCCATACTCATTCTCCTTCCTCCTCTTCCCTTTTTCCTTAATAAAACATTGTAAACTTTACACTGATAAACTTCATCCCTGAGCTTAATTTTCCTGCCAAGTTTGGGGAGGAGGAAAGAGAGTATTTTCGAAAACTATTTCTCTGACTGCCTAAATACAGATTTCAAAATTAACTGGTCCACAGGACTGCTCAGCTTAACCATCCTAAATATATTATACCCTATCCACCTCCAGAAAATATAATCTGATGTCCTGGGGAAAAGGGTAATTTTGGGAGATAAGTAAAAAAGTCAGCAAGATTGTAATTTTTGGGGGGGTTTGTGTTCAGCTTTCATAATAATATCTGGAAAGCAAAAGACTTTTTGAAGGCATGACTTTGACTTTTAACAATTTTATATTGTAATAGTATTGATTAAAACTACTGATGTCCAATCTTTTATAATTTCAGGTGCTTTAAGATGAAAACAGTATTCTGGGGAAGTTCCAGTGTGCTGGCATGGCCTCAAGTAAGCACCGCAAAGCACAAGTTTTATCACTTCTTCTGTCAGAAATGCCTGTTGCTTTTCAAAGGAAGAAGAAAAGTAAAGGAAGAGAGATCGGTTGCTTTGGTTGTTGTTTTACCCCCTAGTTTAGTCCAAAATATTAAGGTAAGGCAGCATCAAGGCTTATAAAAACTTGGCATCAGTATGCAACATTCATATTGTGCAAGGCTGGAGAGAGCAGGCATTCAGCATGGATGGCCATGCCATTCTAAGGATTTCCATCTCTCAGTTGCCCCTGTGAACAATTTTATAGCTACTCATCCTGTTGGTGAAAGAGCAATGTGTACTGAAGGCAAAGAAAAAGATCCCTTTTTCTTGTTTTGAAATACAAAGCAAGCACAAAATAAATCAAAGGGACAGTTGCATTTAACTGTTAATCAGTGCTTACATATTTCAGCTATTTATGAACATTTTCTAATATTCTAAATATAAGCCAGGATCTTTACAGACTGTGGAGATGAACCCTGCACTGGGGTCTCAGATGGGGTGCATCATGTTATCTAATTTACATCACCTGAAGGTTCCTAGTTTTGGATGAGGTTCAGATGTTTCACCTCAGCCCTATGTCTGGCCCTAACAGCTACCCTGTACATTTATAAGCTTATCTAAGTGTGACTAATAACTTTTCCACGTGCTCATCATTGAACATGTTCCTTCTTTGTTTCAAACCTGCTGAAGGTGGAGGAGGGGAAATTCCGGGGGATGGTCTGCCTGCCTTTTTTTTTTCTAACAGACAAGGGGCACAGTCAGGAAAATGTGGCTGGAGCTCCTCTGCCCAACATCAAAATGGAAAATAAAGAAGGGTCTGGTCACAGATACATAAGAAGATGAAAAACTTGTTTGGTTGTTTCTTGCTTGCTTGACCTGAAGGATTGATGTTTTTATCTCCATTTTTTCCTCCACTCCATCATGCAAAGAGTTATTCCAAAGTCACTTGGCAGCTACAAGAATGCTATTTCCTAACCCTCAAAATAACTTTTGTTTTGAATAGTTCCCAACTCCTTAAAAATGCATCCACATGTATGTACGTTTTGCATGGGAAAGAAAACTTAGGGTAGAAAGAAATACTCATGGTTAATGACAATTAAAAGTCTGTTACAATCATTATTAAATTCAGACTCAGTTCTGTGTCTAGAATTCTGGGCATTAATGAATATATATTTATGATATAACTGTGCAATCACTAAGGTAACAGGCAGTCCTAATCCCAAACTTCTGCCATCTAAGCAGAAAGAGTGAGTCTGCTTAGACCCCCAAGTTCAACAAAGGAAGGGAATATTTTAACTTGCTACAGTCTGAAAAGGCTTTTTAAACACTTTTGGCTGGTGGCCACATAAACAGAAATACCAAGGCTGACTTGCACAATACAAAATAAAATGATGGGAGTGCAGTTTGCCTGGTTTTGCTTGACAGCCTTGCTTAACTAGCTAGCTGAGGGTCAATGTATGTTATTGAATACTTCTGGTACCTTTCATCTGCCTGGACTGCCTGAGCACAGACCTGCTGGGAGATTTCATCCTAGCAGTGGTCAACAGTGAGCTCAGGAAATTCATTTACACTACATTTATACCTGTTCCCTGCTACTTTCATGAAAACGGGTACACCTTGGTATTCATCTCTGAAAGCTCAGCAGAGGCAGTAGAGCAGAAGAAATGACAGCAGGAAAGCAGACCTTGGAAAATAAAAGACACAGATACTTGGTGAAAATCAGGCATTAGCAAATAAAGCTGGATATATATATTTTTTTTATTCTATATGTAGCAGTTTCTGCCTTTTCCAAAGAACGAAAATTGTGAATAACCCTACCAACATTTCCATAGCACAAAATGTCTCACCTCTTCAGGGCAGTAAGCGGACAGATTCATTGCTAAAGAATGATGGCATGATAAAAACATCTGGAAATTGCATATTTCTCAACCAGTTATTGTCTACTTCTTCTTAACCTAACTCTTTCTACTTGAAGAGAGCCTGGGGATTTCCAGCCTTCCATCCCCTTCAAATTGGAGCTGTGAAAAGCTGTTGTTGCTCTTCTTCAGCTGGCCTTGGTACTGTGCAGTCCTACCACCCTCCTCCCCTCTGTGAATGCTGAAGAATTTACAAAACTCCACACTGCTCGGGGAAAGAGAGGCTTCCATATATTTTAGGGTCCCCTTCGCAGACACATCTAAAAAATTCAGTCTTATTGCTCTATTTCAGCAGATCTCAAGCCTACGGATTTATTGTTTTTAATAAGCTGCTTCCAATTCACTGATAAATAAAATGTATTCCTGTTATGCAAATAATAATGACTAGCAAAAGCCACTTCAAATTAAAAAGTGAGAATTAACTAAGAAAACAAAAGGCCAGGAAACGAAGTAAGTGATAAGCAAGTATTTGACTGTGATGCATCACTGGACAGAAAAAAATTGAACCATTTGACCTCTGGAAGTCTGTTCCAACCTGAATTATCCCATGATCCTAAAAATGTTCAGCCTTCTCATCCTGCAGGATTGTCTCCAAAATATAATGCCCATTTAATATCTTCTTTTTACTGCAGCTCTGAGAAGCCAGCACCTCTGCTTGCTCCTTTCTTGTCATGCTTTCCAGCAGTAAAACCATTCCTTTCTTTGCACATAACTTGGGCAAGGATTGGATACTTAAGGAAGATAACAGATTTGATGAAGAAATTCAGAAACACAAAACTGACAAATGGAATAAACAAGTTTATCGTGTTTCCTGCATGAAAGCATAAAAGGAAAGTTTCAAAGGAAACAACTTTAAAGTAACAGAACATGTAAGAACATGTGATTTAAAAGAGTTTACGAAGTAAGATTTAAATATAGGCTTTTAAGTTGGCTGGATGATAGCTACTCAGTTCTTTAAGGGTTCTGGATTGTTTTGTTCAATGACAGAAATGATTTAACTTTATTAATAACTTTATTATGTTAGTTAAACAAACTGAAACATAACAAAATAGATAAAAAGAACAAAAAGAAAACCCCAACAACTTAAATCCATCAACACCCTGCAAAGACGCCCCAGACTATCATGCAGTCTGAGCTATTAAAACTAACATCAAAATAAATTAGGAATTAAGCAATGCACCTATCAAATCAAGACTAAGCCAATTATCAGCCTCCCTTCTTTGAACTCCATTCTGGTTATGATGATTTTGCCTCCTGGAACTGCATCAAGAAATGGTATTACACAACAGACACAAGGAGAGCACTCCTGATGAGCAGAATGGGTTATCTTTTCTTTCCCAAAAGCTGTCTTTTCAGAGCTCCATGGACTGTTAACACAAACCATAAGCCAGGTCCTATTTCAGTCTTTCTTGTGAAGTATATCTTACAGATAGAGGACCAAAGATCCCAAGAGCATCATTCTGAGGCATGAGAAGGTACCAGCATGTTTTGAGTGAGGGGCAGGCTGAGCTATCCCTGCCTCTAGTGAATGCTTAAGATTGTTTCAAAGCACAGGCACAATTCAGTCATGGACATAGGTCCTTGCCAATTCCAGATATGTTGAAGGAGGTGGGATCTGCCCTTGCTGTCCCACAACTGCTCATTGCTATTCTTTTGTTAGATGGTATGGTTCTTTCAGATCTTCTGGCGGCCCATCTTGTGTGGGTGCTTTCCATGAAGTGAACTAAATTAGCAATGACATATGTGAAACTACAAGCTTTATTTTGCCCATCCTAAATAGCTCTGGATGAGAAGAGTTCACTGAACAACCTGCCACCTCCTGTGTAAGACTGGGCACTGCTAGCAGCGGGGTGATGGTGCAGAATTAGGACTAGGTTGGAACTGTCATCTCTGTAGGGAACAGCTGAAGCTGTTCAGAGTCTGACAGAGGAGTGTCTGCAGTATTATCTGCTGTGATGGGGACTTTGACTGACCCTCATACAGACCTGCAGCAATTCCACAACAAAAATTTAAGTATTTAGAAAGACTGGAAGATTTCCCAGCTGGAGATAAATCAACAGCTAAAAAGAAATCCAGAAGACAAAACAAAAAGGAAGGAAAAATATGCAGTTCATGAACTCTAGCTTTCATAACAGCTGACATCCTCTTAGAATGTATCTTGGAGCTCTGTTCAAAAAAGACACAATGTTGGCAAGTTCCTTCCACTACATGAGTGAAGAAAGTCTGGGCAGCTGTTGGTACTGTTTCTTTAGTGACATCTTGAACTTCTTTTTCCCAGAAGGCCCATGGAGAAATCAAGTGACAGATGTGTTCCTCAGCTAAGGGGCTTCTAGGCCTTTCCCTGGTTTTTTACAAATACATCTCAGTGTGCTTAGTCAGATCTTCCTCCAGACCTATAGACAAATCAGTTCCAATGGGACAACGTGGGAGATATGCAAATTTATCTAGTTGAGTTGAAATATGAATTCCTTGATTATCATAGAATCATAGAATAGCTAGGGTTGGAAGGGACCTTAAGGCCATCTAGTTCCAACCCCCCTGCCATGGGCAGGGATACCTCACACTAAACCATGCCACCCAAGGCTCTGTTCAACCTGGCTTTGAACACTGCCAGGGATGGAGCACTCACAACCTCCCTGGACAGCCCATTCCAGTGCCTCACCACCCTCACAGTAAAGAACTTCCTCCTTATATCCAATCTAAACTTTCCCTGTTTAAGTTTTAACCTATTTTGGGCAAATTTCTACTGAAACAAACTTCAGAATATTTTCTCTCTTTATATCACGGCATATATGCCTGGGATCTTCCCCTCCAAATAGCAAAAATGTAGACACTGAACACCCACATTCCTGAGGAAGCCAAGATGGTTTTTTCTAACTGACAAGGTCCAGGGATGATAGTACATTGCCAGGTTACGTAAAGTCCAGTTCACGTATCCAATTAAAAAGAGGGCTTTTTTCAACAACTGACCACTTAATGTTCATTTATCAGCAAAGATAAAAGTTAATGAACCAGATTGCTGACAATCATCTTTCCGTTTGGAAGGCAGCATTACATTGGGCAGCTGATCTTCTGGCATCTCTCTCAGTACAGAAATGCTACTTCAAAATTTCTAAGATGAAATGAAGTTAAGAAGTAAATTTATCTCGCCTTGGTGTATTACTGTTCTCACCATGTGTAATGTTCATTTCCTCTGCTGGAATCCTGATGCGCAGCAGCAGGTTACACAGCCCTGGCTTCTGTGAACCCATTGGCTTCACTTAGGATACACATCTTCATTTTCAACAATGTTGTCATGTTTCTTCCTAATCCAGGCCACTGTGTCTGCTTATTAACTAATAGGAGGTATTTCCTTAGGACAGTTCTTGTCTTCATTAGTATGTTTGCTGGTTTATTTCAGACCTGCCAAAATAAAGAGTGCATAATAAATTTCAGAATAAAAGCCCTGGACTTCTTAAAACTTCATTCTTATAATGAAGAAGTAATGCCTAAGTTTTTGACCTCTTACACCCTCTTTTGGAAGCACAGTTTGAACATGCCAAGAACTGAAATCAAAACAGTCATTAACTCATTAAGATTTAGTAACTTCAGACCATGAATGAGTCAAAATATTGCATGCCTTATTGCCACTCTTCTGTCTGTCTTTCCCTTCAGGTGACATACTTCTGTTGTGAGCCCAGCAACTGAATAGGTCAGGCCAAAATTTAGCCCCTAGCGATCTCAGTAAAGGGTCCAGTGCAAAGACTCTTGGGGATAACACAATAAACAGTACTCAGTCTTTCAAACTCTAAATCTGGTACAGTTTTACCATGTAAGAAAAGAGCACCGCTTAGATAAACTAAAACCATCTGATAGTCACTGATAGTGACTGGGACATAGGGATTTTGAGGAGAAAACTCTAAAATAAGCTGTGGCAGCCCAATCCTGTAGTCCTTTTTGAAAAGCCACTCATCTCATAGCCAGTGGAAATGTTACCTGATGAAGGCCTGCACACTCCAGAAATCAGCAGTGTTCTTCATATTTATAGTCCTGTAAATTATGGATATGCAGCCATTTATCTTTCCTGGAGCAGATTCAAACGTGGCGTAAGCTCGCTAGGCTTGCAGCTGGGTAGACTTGGCCCTTTTTCTCTTATACAGATCCTGCTCCAGAAAAGCACTTAATTTTTAAGGATGAGAATAATCTGATTACTTTTTACTGGAACCTGTGCATTTGACTTTAGGCATAGAACCATAGAATCATAGAATAGTTAGGGTTGGAAGGGACCTTAAGATCATCTAGTTCCAACCCCCCTGCCATAAGCAGGGACGCCTCACACTAAACCATGTCACCCAAGGCTTCATCCAATCTGGCCTTGAACACTGCCAAGGATGGAGCACTCACAACCTCCCTGGGCAACCCATTCCAGCATCTCATCACCCTAACAGGAAAGAATTTCTTCCTTAGATCCAATCTAAACCTCTCCTGTTTCAGTTTTAACCCATTACCCCTTGTCCTGTCACTACAGTCCCTGTATTAGACTTAAAGTGCCCACAACAGGGATGTGATCATTCAGTTTATTCGTACTAATAAATAAAAATATAATTATTCCTAATTGCATCTGAAACTGGCAGCTTTGGATGCAACCATTTTCTTTCTGCTTCACACTGATACTAGCATGCAAAAGCAGCTAGATGTCTCACTAGAACAAACTCTGAAAAACTTTTCCTTTCCCAACTAAGATCCCCCAACTCACAGCTTCAAGTTTCAGAACATAAAAAAAGCCCTGAGAAGGTCACAGAGCACAGAGAAAGCTTCTTGGATAGGGTCAAAAATAAGTGGTTCTGCTCCACTTCAGTGTAGATTGTTCTGAAAAAAAAATACATAGGAAAAATCACTTATTGTCATTTGGATTGTTTGACTGCTTCAATCCATTTTGTAACACATGTAGCACAAGCATGTAACACAAGGAAGTGAAAATCTCTCTGAAAAAAAGGGCAGTTTCTATTTTATGTATGTCCAGCTGAATGCACTTATGATTGTTCTTAGAATATCTTCACTGAAAGACAACATTTTCATCATATTCCATCTTTCTATTGACTGCAATCACTATTGCATCAGGTTTTAAACAGTGGGTGCAATTATGTAACTTATTTGCAGGCCAGCTAGCTTGCTTTTATTGACCTTTAAGAAATAAATATGTGGGCATTAAACAACCTAACAACCTTGAGAAGTGGTTTCACCCCTGGAGAGTCACTCTTTAGGATGGGTAATGAATAAAGAGCTTATCAGAATCTTTGCAACATATTAGAAACATTCTCCAGAATACCTATAAAATTCATTAGACACTAATAACCTGCACTGAAGCCTGATAAGAGAGAAGCTCAGAAAAGAGTTTTAAAAAACCACAATCCGTTAGAGTAATGGAAATCAAGTGTTTGGATTAGAAGAGTACTAAGTACATAGATAGGGAGTGTTTCTATTTGGAAAAAATAGTGAAAGAAAAAAAATGGTTTTCTCATAAGTTACAGAAAAAAAAAAATGTTAGCTCTTAATGCTGCAGATATCCAAACTTCAGCACTGAGTTGTGCAGTTTGTAGGCTATATCTGTGTTGCTAAGTAAAAGAGTGTCAGGAATCCAGACTTGTGTCTGCCCTAATTAGGGCTCACTCTCTCTGGAGTGGACTGACACCATAACAGTCGTGTGGGTCCCATATGACCAAAAAATACAAATGTCCTTTTGTATATGCTTTTTAATTTCAGATGTCCAAAGTATTGTGATGGCCACCTAACTGGTGCTTCAGAGCAAGAAGGGGAAGGCAGGCAGGGTATATGCTGAAGCATTTAGGCATGATCCCTGGAATGAAGAGCTGACACAACTGCACCAGGGCACAGCCCAGGAGAAAGCGTGCTGAAGCAGTCTAAAACAAAAATTAGGGATGATCAGGGGCCTGCCCTGACCTCATGTCCCTGCCATTGATTAGTTCATAGCATAGTCATTCTTTCAGAGACCTCTCATAGCTAAGTGGCCTGCAATCCTTTTTGCACACACTTTAGCTGTGGATCCAAATGTTAGGCATAGGGTCAAGGCAGAAGGGGAGACCACATAACCAATAAACCTTCCTTAAAATAAGGGAACAGAGGTGGTTCATAGGTCTTGGGATGACCCCTTTAAAGGAATTCACTAGTTCTCCATGGTTTTATTAGCATTGGTAATAGGAGTGTATGTCTGGAAGCAGATGGAAATACCAGAAAGGAAAACTTATAATTGTAAAAAGTGTGAAAATATAGAAACTGCAAAAAGATCATTAAAAGCATAAAGCAGTAGTGTTTATATATAAAACTGTAAAATAAACATTAAAATGCCTAATAGGATTTAAGAGGGTAAACTGCAAAATGAAGAGTAATTTTCCTACTCCACTTTTAAATTAGGAAGAATATCCAGCTTGAATCATTAGTAACTATTTGACTATGTATCTTGTAGAGAGTTATTGGATGTGATTAACTAGATTCCATTGTCTTATATGCTTTGAAATCTCTGAGCCCCAAAGATACATCTTAAAAACAATTCTTTGCCACTGTGAGCATCCTTTTGGTTAACATTACTGAAAGCTGCTCTTATTAAAAGCTATCTCTAGAACCTGGGTTTTGATATCAGTGCCAAACTTCACAATACAAGTTGTGAAACCACAAGGTTGGCACCATTAAGAAGTGATGAAATTACACAAAACCGAGATCCAGATGCAATTTTAAAGCCAAGTGTGGGTCATGGTTTTGGAAAACAGAAACTAAACAAACCCTCAACTGGTCAAGGTTTTAAGTAAACCCTGTTCCCACTGCTGTTTCATATGTTTCTATCAGTGGTGCTGACTAGACATAGAAATGCAGTGACTTCCCTTTGACATCCATGTCCATCAGGAGTGTTGCTACTATCAGCCCAAATGATCACTTTATTTCTCAGTTTCCCACTTTCCTTGCAGAGAGTAATTCTTTTAGACACTGATAAATTCATTAATTTATAGAGATATTTCTTTTACCCTAAGTAGAATCTTTTCCACAGAAAATGCCAATTTTAAGAAGCAGGCATCCACTCCTGAAATAGAAGGGATCATTACAAGAATGTGCAGCAAATGAGAGTACCCTGCAAGCAGATGAAGATATTTCAAGCTCTAGCTGCATATACACTGAGCCAAAATAAGCTAGAACTACCACAGAAGCCAGCAGTCCTGTGCTGCCCTGCTCCTGCTGCTGTTTGAAAAAAAAAAAAA
>NDXB01011674.1:298717-315635 GCA_002631895.1 Agapornis roseicollis | reverse complement strand
CCTGCGCTCCTTGGTTTAAAAAAAAAAAAAAAACAAAAAAAAAACAAACAAAACAAACCCAAAACAACAACAAAAAAAAGCCCCCAAATAAAAAGTTTTAATTTTGTTTATATTTCTGTTGCATCTTTGGTTCAAAAATTGAAGATGTTCTTGGGGCATGAAGAAGTAGAACAAGACTGTTTTATTTTCAGCTGTGATCTCAACTGATGTTGGCTCAAAATGTTAAAATGAATGTAAAACAAAGGCTTCAGTACAGGTTTTAGCCTGCTCTATTGAAACCAAATCTATAATATGCCTGATTATAATGGGAATTAAAACCAGTCACTTGTGCTGGTTGGGATCTTTTTTTTACCTTTCTTTTCTTTTTCTTGTGACAAATACATTTAGTTATTGAAAGAGCACACTCATACTGCCAATTTTCACAGTTATGATTAAGTCTTCACCCAGCCTCCAGTGGACCTGTTTCTGAAATAAACAATGTTTGCCCCAGTGTGTTGCAAAGATAAGTGGCTAATGCATCAAAGTAATGATTTTGGGTGTTGAACTAATTCTGACTTTCTTCTCCACAAACAGATATCTGTAATACAGTATAGGTACTGCCAGTAATTGCAGATGTGCCTTTGATGAGATCTATGATGCAGCACTCTTTAAGGGAAAAGTAAGACATGAGTAGGAGGAGTTCTTGACAATCAGCCTTTGAAGAGATGATCAATTTTTATGCAGTAAAGTTCTCTACTATATCACATGCTATTTCATTTATTTTATCAGCTTGAGAAAAGCTATTTGGCTAAATTCATGCCTCTAACAGCTATGACATCAGGATAGATATTGGCTCATTGATTTTATACTCCTTAGGCTGCTCAGGATTTGGTTTGGAAGTATGAATAGTATGAAATGTGTTTTCTGACGCTGAAAGAAATAAAATGCAGAAGTTTTGGTTCCTAACTCTCTGATTCTTGTTCTGGCATAAACAATACCAAGAAAAAGAGTATACACTGGCCAAGCCATGTGACTGATTTTCTTAAGTTGAAATAAGTTCCTTGTGTGAATCCCTATCTACTAACACAAATGGTAATAATCTTTTGCCTAGAACACAGCCAAAATTTATTCCTGATGGTTTTAGATGACTATTGCTATAAGTAGTTTAAATGTTACCTTTTTCATGTGTTAATTATCAAGATATTGAAACTGCAGTTTTTGAATCTGCTTAGTGTCCAAATGCCTGGAACAGTCTGAACCCCGCTAAAACTTCCTGGCCCTGCAGATGCAGATAGCAAAAGGCCAGCACCCAGTCCCTGGGTTCAATTTATGCAGCAGCCTATCCCACAAGCAGCTGCATTGTCACCACCAGTAAGGGTTGAAGAACCTTATCCAAATGAGATTTCTAGATATTTTAAGGGTATTAATTATTTCCATCCTCCAATTTTTTCATTGTTTTTGGTTTTTGATCATTTCATTCCCAAAATCTGTGTTGTGGGAATTCTGTTTATATTTGAAGTCTTATAAAAACCTGTCAGAAGCCTACTTTAACTTCTTCCATACCACAGCTGGGTACAGTGACTTTATAGTGATACAGCCTGCTTCTAGGCTGAGGGTGTAATGACAAAATACATTTTGCTAGAAGATAACCTCTCTTTCCCTGGTACCTTTGTTATTAATTCAAGATGACAGAGAGGTGCAAACCAGCTTCAAACACATTTTATTCTCACTTACTAAAGCATGTGTGCAAATCTCAGGATTTGCACAGATGATTTGTGGGTATGACTTCTTGAGTATACTTGGGGTCCAAAACCACTGGGAGAATCAAGGACATGCTTTTAGCACATTGCTGAAGACTACTGAGTACTTTTCAGGACACCTTTAAACCAAGTGCTGCAATTCCTCTAGCTGCCTACAAAAGAACTATTACATTACCTAGAGCAGTACAACTATCTATTATCACACTAGGTGAGGTCCCTGGAGAGTATGTTTGCCAAGATGGCATGACCTATTTAATTGAGCTTTGAAAGATGTGTCTGTACAGCTTGCAATTCTGGAATTAGTACAGTCAGCTCTAGAACATCTCTGTGTTGTTTACATGGGTGGGATAGCTCCATAGCTTTTTTTTTTTTTTTTATTAAACATAAAGGAATTATAAACAGTAAAGAGACACTGAAATACCTTCACAAGTGAGAAATTCAGTAGTCCCAAGAGTAGAGTCGATGTAGAATCACCAAGTCTCCTTGTATGTATATGCATCATAACCTGCAACCTACAGCCCCTGCAGCATGGCTGCTTGGTCCAGCCTGTCACAAGTACATGCTTAAGACTGAGAAAGAGCAAAGGCTGGATTGTGTACTGTTCTGGTACTTGTTGCAGGAGTTGCAAGCTAATGATTTAATAGAATAACTCTGGCTATTCTTTTGTGGTCTCCAAAAAGGCTTTTTCTAGCCTCTCATCCTTGAAGAACACAACCTTACCTGAGCCTAATGTCACGCAAGTTCTGTAATATGAAAATTACCAATTTATTGGTAAGCCCAGCATAAAAGGCAGACAAAAAGTATTACTACTTTTGAGAAATCTGTTCATATCTTCTAGCAAGTGAGGCAATTGCAAGCATGAGATTGGCATCAGAAATTTGACTGAGGTCCCAGACACATATAAAGGTTTCTGGCAGTTCTTTCCAATAGGTCATGAACTATTCTCTTCTTTTGTTACATATACTCATTTACATTTGGGTACAGCACAGGCCTGTATACCAATGCAAGTAATTTAGAATTGAGACTCTCAGTCTTTTCTGGCTCTATAGTATAAGTTCCAATGCAAAATGTACAGAACACCCACGTAACCCATGGCTTTTAGATCTCAAAGTAAATGTTTTCACATAATCATGGATTGCATCCAAGCAAATGTCTGTAAGATGACATTTCTGGAAGCTTTTGCATCTTTACATTATATTTAGTTTACACAATATACTGTACAAGTAGAAAAAATGGCCATATGAGCCAGACCAACATTTGACCTCTTGTAGAGTGCCTTTGAGAACAGGCTATTTCTCTGCCCTCCTCTACGCTAACACCTTTTACATCAGACAATTTCCAAATCAGGAATTTCTTTGAAGTTTCTAGTCTTTCCTCCATAGTTTACTTTTCAAAACATCACAAGGCCAGTGGAATTCTTGTATTCATATGCCGGGGGCCCCATGCAAACCATCCAGGATCTGAATTTCCTTCTCTTCTCGTCGTGGTTTACACTTCTTTACGTCCACCTTATTTTCCTCTCTCTCTGAGGCAGTCCTGTTCCAGTCTGAGTCACTGAGGGTCCCTAGAGTTTCTGGGTGAGTTGAAATTTGGACCTCCTGGCCATCATGCACCTCCTACCATCATGCAGCCTTTGTCCCAGAGGCATCATCCACCTTGTTTCTCAACAGAGCTCAGCACAGCCAAAGTGCTGAAGCACCTTTGGTGTTAAGGGAATGGGGCTACTTGTCTCTGTAAAGGCCTTCAAATCTACATGAAATTAATCCAAAACCATTTAGAGTAAGGGAACTAACACATTTGCATTGGAAATGTATCAAAAGGCAAAACCCAGCGCCTTCTATCATCTGGCTTTCTAATACTACGCATGCTGTTTCCAGGGCTTCTGTCAAAACAGGCAGTGAGCTGTTCTCTTTGTGGGAACTGCTGTGAGGAGGGCATGACAGGAAAATCATTTCCTTTTGAGTGCTTTGGAGTATCCTATGGAGCCTGATCCAAAACCCACTGCAGGCATTGAAAGTTGTGCCAGAGGGACTGTAATGTTCTTTGTATTAGGCTTCAGCCTATTCACACATCAGCAAATTATTATTATTTTTCTGTCACTAGTTTTACAGAAACTGCTGCAGTGCCATGCAGGAACAGGGAGAAGAAATATCTCCATTTCCTGGGCATAGGTGAAAGATTTTTTTCTTGTTTGTTTTAAGATGCTGTGAAGTCCAAATTCGCAAGAAGAGCCAGTTGTCTCTGCTTAGATATCTGAAAACACAGCTAATCTTTAGTTTTATTTAACTTCTATTTTTTGTTTTTCTTATATTTCTCAAATACATTGTTTAGTGAGAAAAATCAGACAGATGGGGCAGAGATCCCTGTCATTTTCAGCTTTTTATCTTTTTTTGCTATGCAATATTCTGTAGCTTGCAGAAGACAATGTCTTTCTGATGGGAACTGGGACTTCTTTTGGTCAAAGGAAGAAAAGCAAGAAGCAGAAAAGCTGGATGAGACAACAGGTAGAAGATATGAGAAGCTGAATGACAAATAAAGAAGTTAGCTTTCTAAGAAATAAATTGCCTGTAATGTTCCTCAGAGGAGAACAGCAACTGCTGAATGTAAGATACGGGCTTTTTTACTTGGTTTATTTTGTATGTGCCTGCAAATTGATACTTCTTGAAATGAATGTTCCCTTTCAGTTTCAGTCATTATTTTGTCCTCTGTCTGTTGATCACTACACTCAGCTACTCCTTACAGAGTGGCTCTTGGAACAAGGTCCCAGGAAGTGAGATGTCAGTTGTCCACATCCCCACCTGAGACACATCAGGACAGCTGGTCCTGATGCATAATCCTAAGCATATGTTCAAGTATTTCATGCCTCAGAACAAGGGATGGCTTGGTGAAGATCTGCTTCTTGTGCAGTGCAGAAGCATAGTCTGGATGCTAACACCACTCAGGCCTAGACTGGTCTAACACCATAGCATGGACGTAGATATCTGTGACTCACTTGTGCACTTAAGTAGACTGGTACCGGTGTAGTAAATAGTACTACAATACACCCTTTTTTCTCCAGCAGCATAAAACAGAAAGGAAGTCTTGTGCTGCATCTTCACATTCATCAGCTGTGCAGATAGAGAAGCTCCAGAAGCAGCTGAGAGGAAGATTTGTAGATTTGTGCTGTGAAGTGGGTTCTTCCCTGTTCCATGAGAGACAAGGTCATTTATCAGCCTTCTTCTCAGGACCAGCACAACACAACTTTTCTCTACCTAATCAACTATTTCCATGGAACTGGAATGATTTTTATTTATTTATTTGTTTATCTGTGAGGCTGCTGCTGCTGCTCAGTCTATTTTTGATAAAATTGATCAAAAGGTTGAACAGCTAAAGGACTTGTGCAGAGGCACACTTGCATGCCTACCTATGTACATGCAAAAGCAATATGTGGTGTTGTAAACCTTTTCTTGAAAGACTGGCAAAAAATGGACTTTCTTTCCACAGCTAGAGATTTAGCACTGCTCACAGCAAGTAAGTTCACCTTAGCAAGGAAGCCAGAGTAAAACATTAATTATGCTGTGTTTCCTCACCACAATTAAAAAATTGATAGAAACTTTTGAAAAAACAAAACCAGCAAGTCTTTAAAAGGGAACATCACTGAGATGCAATGTTAGTGAAACCAGTTGTAGTCAAGACAGAGCTTTTAAGAAGATGGAGTATTTATAAACTGCCCAATAAACTGATAAGGCTGTATGATTTTATGCACCATAATTGCTCTTTGCTGCATCCCAGGACCAGTGAGAGGAACGTGAAGCTTCCCATCAAGCTATTTGTCAGTGTAAGAGAATGTTTAACAGGAAAATAAAATAGTTAACAACCTTTAAAATAGGCTTAAAAACTTTAAAGTAATGGGTGTCTTAAAAGACTTCAGGAGTGGGTTCTTTATGGGAAACTCAGAATTTAAAAACATGTTTGGAGTAGAGTCAAAATATTATGAGCAGTGCTCTGCAGTAATGACACATATCAGCAGTATTTGTAACCAGAAGAACAATGTGATAAATTTTAATCGCAAGGGACTAGGCTTTGTGGGAAGTGCCTAATACACAGACATCCTTTATAGGTTTCCAGTTATGACCTATGTCTAAAAGACATTTTAATGATAACTAAGGAAAGTAGATGGATTGTCTTCCCAGAGTGTTGAAGGTCCTGTTTGTTGTCATCCGCAGCTTCAATAAAGACCAGAGATTTTCAAAGGTACTCTTCTGTCCTGCTATCAGCACGCAATACCGCAAGGATGGGACTATCTAAGATAAAACATGCCAGACACATGTACTCCTCAGGATTTCCTGTGGGAGTCTGACCAAGAGAAGGCAATATTAATAAATATAAATTCTGGAACATTATTATCACCAGAACTGTGTCATGTAGTTTACCCTTGAATTCTTATAACCCCTCTAGTTTTCTCAGGCAGTTCAAGCATTTAACTGCAACTGGTCATAGTGTTAGACCTCCCCACTGGGACAATTGTTTTCAGTTACATTAAAGGCTCAAAGACTTTGATAGACATGCCAAAGCAAGGAGTTTACCTTGCTGAATGCTTTAACTCTTTGAACTAATGTGGGATCCGGGAGTCCCACTACTCTTGAACCTTGAAAATACTTAAGAAATAGATGTAATCTGGAAGCAGATTAGTGCCAAAATTATGTAATAGTCCTCCCTTTGAGGATGCTGTTGCCCTTTTTTTTAATTTATTTTCACTTTCTTGGAAGTGGTAGAGGGAATATAACAAACACATTGTTTTTCTAGAGGATGATGAATTAGGCCAGTGAATGAAGTCCCAGTAACCACAGACTTCCTTAAAAAGTGAATTCACTTACTTTTTAGATCTTCAGAGCTATCTTTTGTTTCTAAGGTCCTCATCAGGGGCTTTTCTTGGTTACAAAGTGAAAATACCAATGATTGGTGGTTGGCTTACTGCTCCTAGGAGAAATAAACAAGAAGCAAGAAAAAGACCTTAAAATAAGCTGATTCTGTGGGATTTTTTGGCCAAAGCCTGGTACACTGTGCAGCTTAGCATATCATGTCAGTGGGCTTGCAGGAGTCTCCAGGACACCTTCTCTTCAAGGTTTATTTTCCAGAAATTGCTCTAAGTTGTTCACACTACACAACAGTTTGGGTACTCTCTGTCTTTACAGGCTAACACTCAGGTTTGTCTAAATAGATAGTCGTTTCAGAAACTTAATCAAACATTAGTTCTATAACAGTCTTCTTGCCTAATAGTGAGTTTATATTAACATACAGGCAGTGGTGGTACTGCATGAGTGCTTCAGCATAGTTTCCACTGACTCCTGCTATCCCCACTTTCTTTCTAATGCAAGACAAATTCCAAAAGTCAAATAACAAAAGGTAGTCCACTTCATGTCATGCTAACTCAGTGGAACAGTAGCTTCTAGACAGGAAACGTAGTTTAAGAGACAGCTGTGAGTGGGCAGATCACACTCTATATTATATCACAGCTTTGTTGAGAATGTCTTCATAATTTGCTAGGAGAGCTGATTAAATCTCTGCACAAATATAATTTGTAAAAGACTTTGTCCTACTCATTCCAAATAGAAAACTAGAGTCTGCCTTTCAGACATGATATTTTTGCTGTTCAATCAGAACATGCTATACTCTTTGATGAAAAGAACAGCAGAAAGCAACTAAAAGCTTAGCTCTAAATAAATATAACACACGTAAATGCTTTCAAAAAGGAGCTTTCATGACTTTTGCTTTCACAAAGATCCTATGAACTCTATAAAACATAAACAATACCTCATAATGAAACACTGTTGTTTCAAAGTTGACATCACATCTGACTCAAAGCGTGACTTTTTGATTGGGATTAAATTCAGTTTATTTAAAGGTTTTAGTATAACTCCTTAGTTATCTAGAACACAAAATAAACATAACAAACATAACATTTATCTTACAACTAAAAATGCTGATAAGTATAATTTAGATAGTTAAGACATATATTTCTTTCTTAAATTCTTTTATTATACATTTGAGAGCATTTTGTATTTAGAAAGGTCACCATTATACATGTTAAGATGGTCAGCACTCTCTTGTTTATATGGGGGTTTGTACAGTTCAGAGGGAAAAATAATGTAAAAAAAATCACACCCAGATGCCTAAAAATCAGCAAGCCAGGACTTATGCATGAAAAACACATCTTTGCACTGACTTGCTTTCAGAATAATTTGAGAATGTTCAGCTAAGAACATTGCTAAGGTCTCATGAGTATAAAGCCTGGCTTCAAGTACTATGATGGTTAAAAATATGCAAATCTTCAAACAGCAGTTTTTAGGTAAAGCTCAGTCCAGCCAGTAGCTCTGGCTATCTTCTGCTTATATTTATACCTGAATTTACTCTGAATGTTAGGAGAAGTGTTGTGGTGGGAAAAATGACATTTCATAACCCACGTATTAAGCAAATGAATGAATCTTTACAGAATGAGAAGCAAAAGCTAATACCCTCAGGGCCAGGATTGTATTTCTGGATTTGTTGAAGGTTTCTTAAACTGTGCTATGGAATCCTAGTATTGTCAAAATACAAACATAGAGAGACATAAATTAATGCTACACCCCAGAATGAATCACTTTCAGGTGTGAAGTGACTTGGTGGTGAAAATTTCCAAGTTACATAACTACCCAAGACTTTCCATAAATATCTGGGGTCAGTTTTAATATTCATATCTCAGAAAAAAATCCTCACATCTCACCTCATCTCATTAGTGAATTGTAAGGTTAATCAAATAACAAGTATCCAATGTGTTTGCTATAGTATCTCTTGCTGAATTACTAATAAAATCCTTACAATAAAGTGCAAATGGTATGAGAAGAAGTCAATGCTTTATAGCAGTATGTGAAATGTTTACTTCCCTGCTAGTGTGAACAGACTACAGTACAATTAAAATACAGGGCTACTTCAAACAACCACTCACTTGGTTCTTCCCAGGAAAGACCCTATCTGGACCTAAATTTCCTAGCAAATTCTCAACACATAAGAAAAGCTCTGAAATCCATCGTTCAAGTATATTCTTTTAACTGGTTATGATTACATTCTACTTGTTAAATCTGGGACATAAGCAAAGTAAAGAAGAATTTTGTAAGTAAATAATACATTGAGACTAACAAACTGAATTCATTATAACCACAAGTGGCCAAACCTGTGATTAAGTTCCCCTGGTTTTGGGGGCATTGCCAGCTTGTAAGCATTGGCTAGCTTGTCACTCAGATCTTATGCTCATAGTTCAGATCTAAGGTCATTTACTATCTGTCCAAAAACACTGTCTGAGTTTTTTTGTTTATTCTCTTCTTATAAACACTAAAAGAAGAGAGAAAATAGTCTGCATTTCAGGGTCTTTTTTTAAAATGGTAATTCAGATAAGACTACCCATAACAAACCACAGGTAGAATCATAGAATCATAGAATAGTTAGGGTTGGAAGGGACCTTAAGATCATCTAGTTCCAACCCCCCTGCCATAAGCAGGGACACTTCACACTAAACCATGACACCCAAGGCTTCATCCAATCTGGCCTTGAACACTGCCAGGGATGGAGCATTCACAACCTCCCTGGGCAACCCATTCCAGCATCTCATCACCCTAATAGGAAAGAATTTCTTCCTTAGATCCAATCTAAGCCTCTCCTGGTTAAGTTTGAACCCATTACCCCTTGTCCTGTCACTACAGTCCCTAATGAAGAGCCCCTCCCCAGCATCCCTATAGGCCCCCTTCAGATACTGGAACTATGAGGTCNCACTACAGTCCCTAATGAAGAGCCCCTCCCCAGCATCCCTATAGGCCCCCTTCAGATACTGGAAGGCTGCTATGAGGTCTCCATGCAGTCTTCTCTTCTCCAGGCTGAACAGCCCCAACTTTCCCAGCCTGTCTTCATTTGGGAGATGCTCCAGTCCCCTGATCATCCTCATGGCCCTCCTCTGCACTTGTTCCAACAGCTCCATGTCCTTTTTATGTTGAGGACCACCACGACTGCACACAATACTCCAGGTGAGGTCTCCTGAGAGCAGGATCACCTCCTTCAACCTGCTGGTCATGCTTCTTTTGATACAGCCCAGGATACAGATGGCTTTCTGGGCTGCAAGCACACACTGCAGTTGGCTCATGTTTGTTTTCTCATCGACCACCACCCCCAAGTCCTTCTGTGCAGGGCTGCTCTGAATCTCTTCTTTGTCCAACCTGTGGCTGTGCCTGGGATTGCTCCCACCCAGGTGGAGGACCTTGCACTTGGCATGGTTGAACTTCGTGAGGTTGGCGTCAGCCCACCTCACAAGCGTGTCAAGGTCCCTCTGGTTGGCATTCCTCCCCTCCAGCGCATCCACTGAACCACACAGCTTGGTGTCATCGGCAAATTTGCTGAGGGCGCACTCAATCCCACTGTCCATGTCAGCGACAAAGATGTTAAACAAGATCAGTCCCAACACCGATCCCTGAGGGACACCATTCGTCACTGGCTTCCAGCCTGACACTGAGCCATTGACCACAACTCTTTGCATGCGTCCATCTAACTAGTTCTTTATCCACCGAGTGGTCCATCTATCAAATTGATGTCTCTCCAATTTCAAGACAAGGATGTCGTGTGGGACAGTGTGGAACGCTTTGCACAAGTCCAGGTATATGACATCAACTGCTCTACCCCTGTCCATCAGTTCTGTAGCCCCATTGTAGAAGGCCACCAAATTGGTCAGGCAGGATTTCCCCTTAGTGAAGCCATGTGGGCTGTCACCAAGCACCTTGTTGTTTTTCATGTGCCTTAGCATGCCTTCCAGGAGAATCTGCTCCAAGATTTTGCCAGGCACAGAAGTGAGACTGACTGGTCTGTAGTTCCCTGGGTCATCCATTTTCCCCTTCTTGAAAATGGGGGTTATATTTTCCCTTTCCCAGTCATCGGGAACTTCACCTGATTGGTCTTTGCTTCTGTCCTCTGCTATACATACACAAATATAGAGTCAGACAATAAGGGGTTAAGTAGTAGTGATGCAGATGCAGCTGGGCAATGTTACACTAAAGAGACCAGCTGATGGGCATAAAAGAGGATTAGAAAAAGGAAAAGGAAATAGATGAAGCTGGATTGAGTGCTGGCAGTCTGGATATTTGTTAAGGAGGATTCTTGTTTAGGCTTTTGTGGGGAGCTCAGATAATAGAGTGAGTTTGGATTTGTTTGTTGGCTACTTCCTGTGCTATTTTTTTAACTGTTTTTATATTTCAGAAATCTAGAAAACCTGGAGTTGTGAATGTGCATTGGCAAATATATACTGAAGTGTGTAACTGTGAAAATAAATCTTTATAAGTAGGGTTTTCTAGGTCATATGTGGGAGTGATGGTGGGCTAGTCTCATGCAGAAGGATTGTAGTAATATGAGGCTAATGTGTCCTTCACCAGAAAAATGGTGGAGAAGTAAAATGAAAGATCTAAGACCACAGAGAACCTGGCAGGAATCTGTAAAGCATTCAGGTGCCTGTCTGCTCCTGAAATTTTAGGGAAGATAACTTAGTGAGTAGTTCAAATAAAGAGTTCCTGGGTCGCCTTCTCCTTTTCCTTGGGAACAAAAAAGCTAGCTGGGAAAACTGTGCCATGTGTTTTTGTTTGTTTGTTTAATTTTAGTTTGGGTGGGGACCAGAAATGGAGAGAAATCTAACACTTGCATAAATATGTTGTCTGGGTTCTGCTAATCCCAAGTGTAGCTATACTCATTCTTCCAAGTATTAACTGATTTGATGAAACCCAGGGCTTCTGAAACATATCAGTATGAAATGGAAATGCTCTTGACCTAGTTTCATTCAGGCACTGCTAGCTCACAGGAGAACCAGTCACAGCTTCTGTCTATGCATTTCTTCTCAGGTGGGCTTTGCAGATTTACTGTTGAAGTTATTTTTTAGATTAGCGTCTATGTGCTTGGCTGAAAGTAACAGAATGTGCTACCTTGCCTGAACAGCAGGCTTCTCTTAGCCTGGATCTAGGTTTGTGGCTCTAAATAGACATGGTGGCTGGAGGGAGCTAGACTTGCTCATCAACTAGAGGTAGTACAGTGGTGATACTAGAGTATTACGTTCTTGCCAACCTATCCCTCAACTTTAAAGTAATGCTGTGTGGCTGCATTTTTTTAAAGACAGTCCTATACCAGAGTTACTAATATGAAAAATTTGCAAGTCATCCAGAATACTTAAAAAACCCAAATAAAAAACTAACCCAAAACTCCAAAGGCCCAAGCTCCAGAACTGGTGGAATTTTTTGGTCTTGCCCTGTGTCTCTCACCACAGGGAAGTAGAGTAATATCTCTATTCTCATAGAGGTTAATCTTGCCTTTGGACCAGAATTCATAATGCCTTGTCCCCCAGAGAGTCTCTAACCATGCCTGCACAGGTAGATTACAAGTGTGAATACCCCTTCTTGGCAATGGGGCCAACAGGGGTCACTGGGATGTCTGAACTCCACCTTTCTCAGAGTAGCTGTGGGTGCTCTCTGACATACTGTTCTTAGGTAATATCCAAGACAAAAGGAAAGAGGTAACTTTAGCTGCATCAGGCCACTGTAAATGGCCAGGAACAGCTCTAACAGCTTGGCTGACTGGACTTGTATCTGCATGAATAGTCTTTGGCACTGATATACTAGTATAGATATGCCCACATAATTGCAGGCACAGACTTTGGAGTCCTCATGCACTTTGTCTACATAATTCTGGTATTTCCTAACTCTGCATAGGTGTGTAATTTGGGGCAAGCAAGTTCAGTGTAAAAGAGGCTGACCTGCTTTATCCTCTCCCTTGCAACAGAAGCAGTGTCTGCTGTTACATTATGCTTTTTAACTTTGGCGTTATGGATGCTGTCTTTGGCAAAGACACTGAGATTCAAGGGACTGAGACAGAGCAAATTTCTGCGGGCAGCTACCTGCTTGTGGCATGCTAACATGAAAAGCTACAGCTGACTGATGTCCTGGACTCATGCACTGGCTTATTACACAGTTTGCGAGAGATGAGAGTAATGAGCCTGTGCTTTAAATCCATCTGGAGTTTATATCCAAATTCCCCCTTACTCTGATAACTCAGTATTTATTACAGTCCTAATAGAACTCCTGTTCTGTGGCTTCTTCCTGAAAGATCATGAGACTACGTAATGGTGCTGGAAGGGTGATATCCTCATCTACCTCTGTTACACTTAGCCCTTTTCAGCTAACTCTTTGAGACTGCACTTACCATTTTCCCACAGGACAACATTTAATTGCTCCTTGAGTGACCTTCTGCCTTGTCCCAACAACTTTGCCCCTGAGGTCATTTCACCAATTCATTATTCTTGGTAGAGGAGAAAAAAGTTCTTCTTAACGTCTAAGCTTCTCTCCCTGTTATTGTAGAGCTGATTAAGGGAGAATGATTTAGAGTTATTTACCACCACCTTTTAAATATCAGGTAGCAAAGTGTTCACTGAAAAGAACGGCTTGAAAACCTTTCCACCACTCTGTGCTCAGAAACTCTATCTTTCATATACAGAAATATGTGAAATGAGATTTTTTTGGCAGAGATCTTGATATCGTGCTGTATTATTCAGCATTGTCATCTTCCTCATGGCACCATTGGCTTTAGAAGCAAAAAAGGCAGTAAAGCCCATTCAAATATGTGTTCTTTACAGGAAAAAATAACTGCTTTGTAAAGCAATGCATTTTTAATGGTTTAGAAAGCCTACTAGTTGATCATACAAATTATTGATGCTTATAGTAGTCTGCTGAAATTGGGTGGTGCTGGTCCATGCCTTAAGAATGATTATTAAGGAAAAAAATAAGTAGGCCTCTGCATAGAAATAATAATTTCCACATAGGTGCTTCTCTGTAAAGCTTCCTTTTCATACAATCCTATCCTGTTCAGTAGCTTTGGGTTCATAAGATACTTTTAAAATAAGCATGGAACATGACCAGAGCAAACCACCTGCAATGTTAATGTATTTTATGTGCAGTCTGTTTTGTCCAGAGCTGGTGTTCATTTGTCTGATGGGATGGCATCAGCTTTTTTATTTAAGGGAATTTTCTTTCCAACTTTGCCCATTTGGGCAGCTTTCCTTTTATAAATACATCACTCATCGGAAATTTCAAGGCAACACTTGTAAAAGGTCTTCCAAATAATGATGAATGACTAAAATGAGCATTAAAAAGATATAAATTTGATAACTATTCATCAAAATTACAAACTAGAAGTGTATTTCCTCCAGCTAATATGTGGAACACTTCACCCTGGCATAGATAAATAATGAATCAGCCAAGGGTTACTTAGGGCTTCCAGTTTTTATTAGGTCAGCTTACTAAAGGCTGGCTTTCTGAAGAAATATGGGTGTAGGGGCAATTTCTTTTTTAAATGATAATAATTAACTCTGCGGATGAACATAGTAGCAGGGAAAACCCCTGTTTTTATCTTGTGTCCCAGTGAAACAAGATCTGAACCTCTCCCTACAGTGTTCTCTCTCGTTGTGAGAGAAAAGAAGACCCAGAAAAAGAAAATAAGGAAGATTTCTCTCAAGCGCAGGGCTGAGATCTGTAAGAAAAAACCCTTCCTGTGAGCAAGTGAAGGGGATGGAGATTTATGCTAAAAGAAACAACTATGTAAGATCTAGTGTTGGATGTACTGACAAGGCTGCGGGCACTGGCTTTAAACCATTTCATCCTGAGTATCCAGTGTCTCCCAGAAGGATGTGCAGTAGGAGGAAGTGTGAGGTTAAGAATTCAGGGAGATTGGACAGATAGTCAAAAGGCTTGGGTAGATGGTTTGAAATTCATTACAAGAGTGTATCCCGGGGGTCACCACAAACATTCTATAAACACCAGTGAACTTTTCTGCAGTCCAGGGCTGCAAGAGTGAGTGTAGTGTGTCGTGAGACGTCTCCTCCTCTGCGCATATGTATCAAGGGGAAGAAAGAGGGAGATAATGATGGGTATTCTCTGAAGTGGTTAGAAACACAGCTTCCTAATCTACTTTTAAATGTCTCTAAACTGATTAGCAAATATGATCTGATTTCCCATAAGTTCTTTAAATTATGCTTCCATTTAAGTCAGGGTCATGAATACCTCTCAAGTTGAATAATCAGAACTCCTCAAATTTCTGGCTCACTAATCTAGCAGGAACACACATTTACACACATGTGTACTGATACCATTTCAATGGTTAGGAGTGAAAGGAAACACATAAATTAAAAAAAATAAAGAAAGGAAATGGGGGGTGAAAGAAAGGTCATAGGAGGATGATAGAAAATTCAAAGCAAGATCATTTTGTATTTTAGTAAATTCTTTGATTATCATGTCCTATCCTCTTCAGAAGGGTTTGCCAAGTGGCTCAGTGTAAAAGAAATTAGGTGTCTTAAAATCTCACAGTGAGGTAACCCAGAAGCGTAAGCAGACCATCTTGACAAAGTTTATGTTCATGGCTTGAACATCTGTGGTGCTTTTGGTTCTGGACACCTTCCTCAGCTTCCTTTCAAAGATATTTGGGTGTTTCAACTCCCTCTTACCCTTGTTTGTAACATTTTTAATTTGCATAAGTGTGTTACAAGTTGAAAAAAGCAGTTATGCCTCAGTGCTGAAGTGGCATGGGAAATATCAATGGAAGAAATGTATTCTAAAAAATGAAATAACTGTTCTGCAGTCCATGTTGCATATAAGCTTCAAATCACCTGAGCTTTAGTCTTGAGGGCACTTGGCACAAAGTTATGCTGCTGAGTGCAGTGGGACATCTTTATCTCTGAATATAGTGTAAAATGTGCATAAGTGCTTGTAGGACTTGGGTCTAATATCAGAAAGCTATTTTGCAGCCACAAACCTGAAAAAAATGTAATGGAAAATAAGTTCATATCACATTTGATTAGGTCTGAGTTGCATGCCACTAAGATTGTTCCTCTTGTGACAGTCTGCCAATCTGTTGTCATCTTGTACAGACTTTTCATCTGGGAGCTCCATTTTGCAAGCACAAGATGTGAGAGCTAAGATGATATATTGAGGCATATAAGTAATCAGGAAAAAATGCAGTTCAGCCCATGTATTCTTTGGAAATATGTATAAATATTTACAAATTATAGAGTTAAATCCAACTCATTTTGTAAATTAAGAGATATTCTGCCTTTTTTTTATGGGAAACATCAAAATCCAGGAAGCATGGGAGAATAAGACATGAAATATTTTCCAAGGGACATCCATAAGCTCTCATAAAATCAAGCATCATGCAGACTTCAACCTTTCTCCTATTTTCATGGTGTGCACGCCTACGCATCCATGCATTTGTAGAAACAACTCTCATACAAGAATGTTTTTTGTTTTATTTTTTCTCTTTTTTTGCATTTACCAATTACTTTGTAAACAGCTTGAAGAGACCGGTGAGGGACCGCTCTCTGTAAATGATAGCACATCTGCAGCACAGGCAGTTAAAGTCAACAATAAATTAATTGTTGAGGGCTCTGTTCATCCAAACGTTTGGCTCTGTATTTACTGCATGATTCATGGCTTGTGATCCCTGGTTTCCAGAGAGCTCAAAGTCTGGTCCTTCATTTCAGCCCTTCCCCTGCTGCCCATTTTACCCTTTCCTGCCTGCACCCCTCTGTAGGGAGGCGAAAACATATTTCTCATAGGGTAACAGTGCTCCATGACCCATTCATACATCGTGCAGACCCACTGAGCACGCTCAGTAAACACTGACAATATTCTGCTGCATCCTTGCCTAGTGTCAGCAATTCACCAATAGAACAATATTTACAAAACAAACAAGACAGAGGGAAGCACATGCAGTCATCTTTTGTGTAGCTGAATTTCAGTAGATTAGACCTTAAGCCTTTTGGGTAAAACAGTGGCTGTCAGTTGTAAAAAAATAGATTATATCAACCTGTATGAAGTTCTGCAGCATTGTGGTCAAGGGAGGCTGTGGCAGTCTGGGAGGCACTTCATGTCCCACTTTGATTCTTAGCTTTCAGATAAGAAATGTCATGGTGATTTGCTCCAGTTGCCTCCCTGGGAAAGATCTACTATCTTCCAGAGTATATGGGTTAAAGAAAGATCATCACATTTACAGTGAACCAAAATCATTAAGTCTTAAGTAAGTTCTTAAGGGAAGCTCACTTTTAAATAAGGAATGCCAAAAAAAAAAAAAAAAAAAAAAAAAAAAAAAAAAATATC
>NDXB01011674.1:275639-298645 GCA_002631895.1 Agapornis roseicollis | reverse complement strand
AAAAAAAAAAAAAAAAAAAAAAAAAAAAAAAAAAAAAAAAGAAAAAAATTGCTGCAACAATAGCTAGAGCTAAAACTTTATTTACTCATTAATATTTTTGTTATTACCAACTTGCAAAGCTCCCATGGAGCATAGCAGTAGAATATCAAGTGTCTGGCAAAATGAGAAGTGCCTATCACTGAATAATTAAAGTCGTCACTGAAGAAACAAAATATAAAACCATAAACAAACCTTGAACAGACAAGAAATAATGAATTTGTGATGATAAAAGAACCAAAACATCTGGTATCTCTGCCAGAGAGATTCTACAGATGTGTTCTGATGTATGATAAGAAGAAATAACATTTTGGAGTCACGGGCCCCCAGTGAGGTTCCTGCCTTCCACTGTGGTTAAGTCACAGGGAGGTGCAGCCAGCTTTGCTCCTGTTGTTGGTCTTCACAGCTCTCCTGGTGAATTGCACAGATTTTTGAGGGCTATTTCTGGTGTGTGTGGCAGAATCTGATTCAGCTTTGCAAATGAAGTGACAGAGAGAAAGCTGTGTTTGTTGTTTCCTTGAGGAACTCCATTTCCAGATCCAGCCTGCTTCTAAAAGCAGCTGTAAAAAACAGAACCCAAACTTTTCCTGAGTAATCCAGTTCAGATGTCACCAATGGGGAGAGACTAATTGGCTTGGTATATCTTTTTCATCTTGAATTTCTGTGCCTGGAGGGAACAAAGATTCTAGTGAAAAGATCGATTAATATCATAGCTCATAGAAAAGTTCTTCTCACCCTTTCTTCAAATACATTTTTTCAAGCTTAGCTTCTAATTTACAGCTAGTTTCCAGATGACTAATGTCATTAAGCTGCATATCCATAGGTAAAGGCCAGCTGTCATTAGTCCAGGCATTCTATTGAGGTCTCAATGAGTTACTAACTTCATAAGGTGTTTCCTAAATTCAAAATCCAATTGCTTCAGAATCAGGTGGAAAGTTCCTATATGAAGATTCACTACAATGATATTTAAAAAAGAAAAATAAACAAACCAGAAAAAATGTAGGTCATCTTGTTTGATTCATAAGACATTAATAGGGCTGACTGTGGATGTGCTACCTTGGCCCCCATATTTGCAGTTTTTTCTTATGGCAGGACACACAAGAACTCATTTTAAAATAAAAAAAAAAATACCTGGCTGGCTGCCGCAAAGATCATTTGTCAAGAGAAGAATGCTGTGGAGGGCAACTCTGACCTCTAAACCTGCAACAACAACAAAAGCTGGTGTTTTAAAAAGTTATTTTGAAGCCTAAATAAACCTTGACAGACTCCCCTTAAACTTCTTTTACAGCGATTAATTTTCAACTAGGGAAATATTGACTCTGAGAGAAAATGAAAATATTTCCATCTTTTTTCTCTCTAGCACTGCATTATAAGATCATTTGACCTACTAGATAGAGTGGAAAATCACTATCAGTCTTAATGTTATTAGGTGGATCAGGTTTCACATCTCTCTCCCTCTGTTTTCCTTTGCTTCCCCTGTTTCAGCATGTTGTCTTCCTGGCTCTTTCTACTTCAATCTGGCTGGAGGAGGCAGAGCCCTTGGTGCTTGAGTTGCTTGGCAGGGTAGAGTGGCTGCCCTTTTTGTGGGATGGCTGTGAGGATACAGGGGGCAATCTCATGGAAGGCCACGAGACAAAAATCCACCTTGCCCAAGGTATTAAACTATGGTTACGGTTGCTCAACTTGACACTAGTTATATTCCTTCTCCATGTGGTAAGGAGCTGTCTATTTCAAGAATCACAGAATGTTAGGTCCCACTGAAAGTCTTCCTCATGAGGAAACTCATACTGTATTTCCTAGAGAGGCTACAGCTCTTTCTCCAAATCATTTGCAGCCTGTTTGTGCATCCTGTTTGTTTGACTTCATATACAAGGGGGACAGAGAATCTTCTAAAGCAAATATATATTTCATCCTTGCAGTTTCCAGCAGATTAGCCAATTCAAACAAGAGGAAGAACAATTAAGAAAAAAATAAAATCTAACTCAGATCTCTGTATCAAGAGAGACCTAGAGAAAACATCACTCAACGCCACAGAATATTCTCCAAACTTTTCTTGGAAGGATATGAAATGTAAGTTGTCTATAGTTCACTGCTTTAGTAAAAGTGGTTGTAAAACTACTGTTAGTCACTGCCCTGAGGATTTGCCTCACTATGCTTCCTTCCTGCAGAAAATCTCTGAAGGAAAGAATTATTTGGTTTTTTATGAATCAGGAGAAAAATGGAAGTTAAGGATTTCTGTAAAGGCAGAAGGTACTAATTGTCAATAGATCCTAACTGAATAATATATTTAACCCTCCACAGCACATGTAATTACCGTCCAACTGAATTCGTTTGTAGATAAGTACAGAGAAAAATAAATATTCTCTTACAGAATCCTTCCAGAGGGTGAGGTGTTGAGTTCCTTTGATGGCTAGCAACCAGAAGAAGGCTTCCTGATGCTCATTCCTTCCTGGATTCAGGTCATTACGGTAGGACATGATTTATGAAATCTTTCCTTTGGAGGATTTTATTATTAGGCTTCAAAGGAACAGTCTGTTCCTAGGCACTCTCATCCAATGTAGATGTGTTGAAATTGCATGTTTCTGACTCTCTTAAAATATTTCCTATAATTTCCTATAAATTACTTTATAAAGGCACATTTATTGTATTTCTGTTTGTCATGACTTACGACTTAGCTGAAGTGACATTCTTAGCAATTTGAAGAATAAAAGAAAGTTTGATGGGTTTTATTGTGCAGTTGCCACAGTAGGCATCAGGAGTTTAAAATGGTAACTGCACACTGAAAGGTGAACAGCCAAAGTGTGCATTACTGAGAACTTAGCTGAAGTCTATTCATTGCAGTGCTGGTGTGCCTACTTAAAGATCAAAGTCCAAAGATGCCAAATCTGTTAAATAAAAGCTGGATGAAATGAAAGTTTACACTTTCCTGACATATAGAAATACACATTAAAAATGAGCTCTGATGATTTGACTGTACGCTGTGTAAGAGTACATACATGAACAGTTAATGAACTTGACAAGACTGAGTAAATATTTGTTTAGAATTGCCAGCAGGCCCCAAGCTAAGTTCTTTTAGGCCTACTAGCCAGACTAAACCGCTGCGCTCACTCCTCTCACTTTGTTTTCCCCAAAGATTGTTTCAGAAGAAGATTCTCTTCTCTTTTGTCTTCCTGTAGGTTGCAGGTAGCAACTTCTATAATTTCTCTTTGAAGGCAGAGGTAGCCAGCCCTCGAAAAAAGCTATGCTGGGACTAGGATCTGACCTAACCTTCATAAGCATCACTAGACACAATCCCTTCTGCTGCCAGCTGTCTCTCCACTGCATTTCAGTGTTTGATACCTTCAACGAATTTGACCTTCTAATACCTTTCATGACCAGACACTGCAAGAGTCTTTCAGCTCTCATCTTGATTTACTTTAAAGCTTCCCTATTCACACTTACAAGACTAAGTAGTTGGGGTTTTTTTCCAAGTGAGTTTTCCCTTTTTTTTTCTGGAAGGAGGCAGAGCCTTCTACAGGAGATTAGGCTAGAGGCCACAGCTCTGTAATGGACCCCCTCAGTGTATCTCGGTTTTGCCCTGACATGGATTATCCAAGGGGAGAAATGTTTTATCCAAAATCAATTACCACAAAGTCTTATATTTTCTTGGATAAGGTTTCCTCATAATATATGAAACTGTCTGGCAATACTGTGCCTTAGTGGGAGTTTCAAGGTGAGACAGAGATGAATGAGGGTGGTCCTACCAGATTGTACAGGGAATCTGAAAGGAAAAGGAGTTTCCTTTGAGATAAGAAAATCAGGGCATGCCTACTACAACTTTTCACTCTGCCTAGTTAGAGAGGGGAGCAAGGCCTGATCAAACCTGGAGAAACAATGAGGAAATACTCGGAGACGGATACTGAGCTGGCAGAAACCAGCATAGGCCTACTGGAGGAAACTAGTTGATTTGTATCAGGCCTGGATGCAGAATTAGGATAGAATACTTAGAACTAAGATTTACTATTGAAAAGTGACGGTTTTGTGGGGGCAGGAAAAGAAGTTCTGCCAAAGAGTTTACAGAAAAATATCGGGATAACTTGTGCTCTGAGCAGAGCCAAGCTACACACATGTTCTGCAGTTTTAGATGTGCCAAATTCCGGAGCGTTACATCTCCCACTTGCAAATGTCAAAATGCAGAAATGATGCTCTTTCTTAATTAGCTACTTACATGCTGAAAGCATTTGACAACTGATTTATCCTCACAGTGGCTGATGGATTCATTATTTTTCTACTTCAGAACCTGATGTTTTGGTAAAATAGTGAATTACCTGGTAGGACCACACAGGAAGAGAGATATTCTTGTTTGACAACAGGATGCTGCTGCTTCTGGGCTGAATATACCAGTCCGTTTCCTTAGTGAAGATGTCACATTCATGCACAAGCCCAGCTATTTTAATGAATTGTTAATGTAGCCATAGCAGCTGCTGTAAGCACCTGATGTGGAAAAGTAAGTATAGCCATCTCTCATGCATGTATATTGCCCTTGTATGTTTATTGAAATAATCTTTGTTGCTCTTTTTAAAGATTAAGCACCTTTTATTGGGATAAGTAATAAGTATTTTTTCATTAGATTGTTAGAAAAGGAGCTCCTATAGCTGGAGAAAACAGAAAAACTTTCAAACACAGGAGCTTTTCTTCAGCAGTGCTGAAGATGTATATCTGAGACAGGCACAGCAGTCTCCAATTTATGTACAAGAAGTTAATGCCCTGTCTTCTCAAAGTTAAAACTTGCTACCCACTTTCCCTCTTTATGCCATATCTCTCTTCCAGTCTGTTCTGCTCTTGTCTTTGCCTCTACTCCAGTACCTATACTTCACAGCGAGCTGGCCTTCCTTGTCCATCTTTGTTTCATATACATAGAACACTCACAATGAAAAAAGTGTGATTTCCCCTCAAGATACCTAAAAGCCATACTCCAGTGTTTGCAGTCTACAGAATGATTGCTATCTGAGAGTAGAGCATAGTTTCTGTTCCTGCCTCTTTCATAAGCAACTTGGCTTTCAGATAGACATAGAACCATAGAATAGTTAGGGTTGGAAAGGACCTTAAGATCATCTAGTTCCAACCCCCCTGCCATAAGCAGGGACACTTCACACTAAACCATGCCACCCAAGGCTTCATCCAACCTGGCCTTCTGCCACGGANAGGGTTGGAAAGGACCTTAAGATCATCTAGTTCCAACCCCCCTGCCATAAGCAGGGACACTTCACACTAAACCATGCCACCCAAGGCTTCATCCAACCTGGCCTTGAACACTGCCACGGATGGAGCATTCACAACCTCCCTGGGCAACCCATTCCAGTGCCTCACCACCCAAATAGGAAAGAATTTCTTCCTTAGATCCAATCTAAACTTCCCCTGTTTAAGTTTTAACCAATTTCCCCTTGTCCTATCACTACAGTCCCTAATGAAGAGTCCCTCTCCAGCATCCCTATAGGCCCTCTTCAGATACTGGAAGGCTGCTATGAGGTCTCCATGCAGTCTTCTCTTCTCCAGGCTGAACAGCGCCAACTTTCCCAGACTGTCTTTGTATGGGAGATACTCCAGTCCCCTGATCATCCTCATGGCCCTCCTCTGGACTTGTTCCAACAGCTCCATGTCCTTTTTATGTTGAGGACACCAGAACTGCACACAATACTCCAGGTGAGGTCTCACGAGAGCAGAGTAGAGGGGCAGGATCACCTCCTTCGACCTTTTGGTCATGCTCCTTTTGATGTAGCCCAGGATACAATTGGTTTTCTGGGCTGCAAGTGCACACTGCAGCCGGCTCATGTTCATTTTTTTCATCGATCAACACCCCCAAGTCCTTCTCCGCAGGGCTGCTCTGAATCTCTTCTCTGCCCAACCTGTAGCTGTGCCTGGGGTTGCTCCAACAACATCTTGTTGCATCTTCAGATCTTCATCTGTAGAAGCAGTTGAAACTCAGAGGATGCTGTTACTTTTGCCAGCCAGTTTGTCGCAAATCCCTTTCAAGGACTCATGCAATCTGTGTGCTGTGTTTTTTTGGAAAACTGCTCTACAACTTACTACATTATTACTGCTATTGGCACTATTACAGGGATTATACAGTGCATTCAAAGGCTCTAAACAGAAATAAGGATGTTTTGTCTTTTTTTTTCAGTAGACATTGCATAGATAAAAATGGAGATGCAAAATACTGTAATTCCTTCACCTACTGAATAACATCAAGAATAGCGTGAAGCAGTAACAAAGCAAATGTCATTTTCATAAATTATAATAATTGCCCTTCTTTTCTGATCACTTCTGTTGGGATATGTAAGCATTCTGGAATGAATGAAAGAGAGTGAAGAAGAATTTGATGAAGAAAACCTCAAGCTGTTAAAAGAGATACTGTTAAAAGAGAGCTGTTAAAAGGAAGATGAGGAGCAGTGCAGTCCACTTTATCTGTCTATGGTGCTATTAAAGTTGCTTAGACAGACTGTGTTGATAAAAATAAATTGGGGGGAAAAAAGGAGACAAATCTTTATTTTATCCTATTTTCTTGTAATTTAAAATGAAACCTAATAGTGATGGAAAGGCTGAGGCCCAGCTGAACTGTGACAATATGTCTTGTGCTTTCAAGGGCACATCTCCAGCCTCAAGCTGAGGATGCTCAGTGTCACAGCAACAGGTCCTTCCAGGCAAGGCAATAAAAGGCTTGAATAATAAGACAAAATGAGAGAAAAATGTGCAGCATTGAGATGTCTACTGATCACCGGCTCTGCTTAGGAGAGGCGACTGCATGAGAAGGGGAAAGACAAGGGAAGACAAAGTAGAGAACAGAATGATTGGTTTCTCCTCCTCCTCCTAGTAGGGGTAGTGTGGAGGAAAACAGAATAAGCATGCATAGAAAAGGAAGAATAAAAAGCCAGGGGATGTCACTCAGGAGGAATGAAGTTAAACATGGGACAGTTGTAAAACCGAAAAAATAAAACCAGAGCCCTTGAAGTCAACAAGGCTTATGATGACCATTACCCTGGCTGTGTTGTCCTGCTCAAGAGGGTGAGCCCACAGTTGTCAGTGTGTTCTTCTCCTACAAAGCAATTCCTCCAGCAAAGCCTTTATTTACTGCTCTCTTAAACCATAAGGAACCCGAACTATGTCATTTCTACTTGCTAATTTAACCACACTAAGTTCACAGAAAGCATTTTGTATGAGGGACATGACCTGGCTTGTTAGCACCACATATTGTAAGACACAGAAAAGGATCTTTCATACTTCAGAAGTCTTATTTCTCAATTGCCGGTCTTTTACTTTTTAACTTCTTTGCCGTTTTGAATGGATTTCAAAACAAATCAACAGACACATAGAGTCTTTGGTTATTTTTGGCCAGAGTTGGATAAATGAATGGTCCAGAAAGTTTCTGACATTGTGCCAAGTGTCTATGTGCCTAAAGTTTAAGAGTCATGTTTTCCAGGAAACCTTGAAGTTTGCCGAGATTTATGCTTTTGATATTGTCATCCATTACTGTATTCAAAGGAGTTGTCTGCATAAAGGTTGATAGAGGGCAGTCAAACCTTTTGCACTGAACAAATTATATCATTAGGTGTCTGCCTGTGGGTCAACTTGTTCTCAAGCCCCAAAAACTAAACACAGCTGAGATCTAAATCCCCTGACAAATGAAGGCTGTGAGCAAGGATCATGAATAACATATGGCAAATGGAATTTCCAAACACTGCACTGCCATACAATATACACCTGATAAATGGTTGTCTACAGTGATGCTGTTGAAAAAGGCATTTGATGCAAGCCTCATGCATGGTGGAGAAACATTAATAGAATTTTACAAGACATTTCAAAGCTGGCAAGGCTTTTATCCAAATGTGTTATTTGGTCCTCCCTTCCCTGAGTAAGGACAGAATCGTTGTTTTCCTGTACATGGGAACAAAAAGAAGTAGTAATTTGACTTGTCATGCTAGAAGCCTGTGGGGTAAGAAGTGATCAAAAAAGAATGCAAGACAGAATTGTGGTAGGGACAAGAAAGAAAGGAGAATAAAAGAACAACAAAATATTACTGAAGATCAACATGTAGGAGCGCTTGCAGCCAGAAAAAAATAAAGATTACATAGCATTGTCCTAGAAAAACAGCAATTTCATCCAGTTAAACAAAAGCATGAACACAAAAACCAATTTCCCTGGCCATCTAAAATGTAGCATACTCTGGATCAAACCTGAAGATGCACAGCACATAAAACAACTACTGGGTTTTGGCAAAAAAAGAGTGGGCTGCCACATCTAGCCCCATCGAGGCAGCATCACAACCTCAAAATCAAAATGTGCCACAAGTACTCAAAAAGTGATAAGGAAGTCTTTTGACCAGAGGCAGATTCATATCTCAGTTAAAATGAATCGCATGTTGTTTTTGTTGTTGGGTTTTTGTAGCTTTTTATTTTTTTGTGGTTTTGTTTTGGTAGGGATTTCTGGAGTTGTTAATAACCTTGATATCCTTTGGAAATTTATTCCTCTGACCAGTAAATGAGAGCTTCTCTAGCTTCTCTTCAGTGTCACCTCTTCAGCAATCTCCAGCCAAACAATATATATATATATGTATTTGTAATAAAAAACAATAAAGATAGCCAAATAGGTTCTTTTCAGAAAAGGTGTCAAGAAAAATTAATGTTTTTTCATTTAATTAAAGTATTTTTTTAGTCAAGAAAAAACCTGTGGTATGATATTCTATTTTCAGAATTCTGTCTTCCCTGGACTGTGTCTGGAAACAGTTTCATTTTAAACATGAAATAAATGTAATATTTAGAAAGTGACTAAATAATGCCAGGAAGCAAAAGCAGCCTGTAGACCTACTGATGTTATTTTTTTTTTAAATGCAAAAAATTTTCAATTTTTTATACAGATACAAAAGCAGAAAATAAGAATTCCTTCCATATTTATCCCAAATTATCATTGTTTTCTTTATGTATCAATGCCCGTTGAAGAAGGTTTCTCACTTCTTAAGAGAACAGGAAAATAGTTGGATTTACTGCTAAGATTCATCCCTGTTTTTCATAACCATGTAACTGTTGCATAAGCACAAAGAGGAAGTGGCAGAAGGCAGAAGTGGTGGGGAAGGGTAAGAGAATAGCTTTTCCTTATGCCAAAATCACCACCAAGAATGCAGGAAAAAGAACTGTATATGCATGGGTCACCTATGACAACTAGAATGGGCCACTTAACTAAGGTTAATGGCTTAAAACAGCGGTCATATAGCAGGAATCATCATCACTGTGAGACCCAAGTTACAAGTCTGACTGTTAGGTGTCAAGTTCAACTCTCACAGATTGTCCAGTGTGGTCTGAAAGCCAAATGTTCAGATGTTCATCCACACACAGAATAATGCACATGTCACTCAGGGTCTGTGCTTGCTCAGACAACACCTCCATTAAGGCTTCAGGAGAGAGATTTTCCTGCCTGGAGGTCATGTGGAGTCTATAGTCAGACTGGTGTGTAGTATGGGGGACGGTGAAGCACAGCACCATTCACAAAAGGGAATGTGTTCAGAAGGTAACAATTTAAGATTCACTAATCATGAAGAACCTAAGTCTGATAATTATTGCTGCTACTAACTTTTACGATTTGAATTACAGTGCATGGGTGTGCAACTCAGAATTGCTTGGGGAAATCCTGCAGTCTACATTATGCAGGAAATCAGATTAGATTATTGTAACACTTCCTTCATAATAGAAAAATTCATGACGCTATTAGATGTTTTGTTAAATTAGACTCTAAGTGATAGAATAAAATTAATCGATTTCTGTATTTCTCTGGGTGGTCCATTCATAATATGGGAATATTTTTGTTTGCTCTGATCTGCTTATACATGCAATATGTATGTGTGTGTATGGATAAAAAGATAACTTTATCCTCAGGCTGATTGCTTTAAATGTTCCATTGAAGGAATACGCTTTACATACTCATTTTGTACCTGAAAGTAATTCTTAATCAAATTAGCCATTCTAGAGAAAAAAAAAAGCAGCCTTTTGCGTTTCAGCAGGGCAGCTCACATGAGCAAACCTTTACAAAACTGGTCTCTGAATGTTGCGTAGAGTTGCAAAGAAGCTTAAGGGCTGAACACTTCTTCTGTGCATGTTTCTTTTTAGCCTGTGCCTGGCTCTATACCATCATGTTTTCTTCACAGGAAACATCTATGCTAAACATCACTGTCAATTCCAAGACAAGAGACACATTCAAAAGCACATGGAAGCTTTTTTGTTGCCATAAGTTGCCCGCAGAGGGTCCATTCATTCTGTTTGCTTGTTCCACTGTGTAATAGCTCAACTCAAGTATCAACAAGATAAGCTTTTAAAAGCAGAATATTCCCAGCTGTTGTGGTCAGGCAGCAGCAGCAGGTTCCTGTCTGAGGACAGCAGAATAATCCAGTGCACTCGCAGTGATGGCAGTGTCGAGGGGAAGCATGTGTTCTCTGTACACAGTAGCGAAGGGTCCAATAGACAGCAATTAGCACCAGCAGAATGAAGATGAACGGTCATATACATAACCTTAATAAAAATGTCACAGAAGAGAAATCTCACACCATATGGATCCATGCTGAACTCTTTTCCCCCCCTTTTTTTAAGGAAGAAGACAGCTCCATTTCTTTATCATCTGTTGCATTAATTTCTCTCCCTAGTTTTTTTGCAGTTTTTTTTTTTTTTTTTTTTCTCCATAATAAAAATGGGGCTTCTGTTTTATGTGATAACAAAGGAAAACTACATTTTCATTTTTTTTTTTTTTTGCTCCATAATAAACATGGGGCTTCTGTTTTATGTGATAACAAAGGAAAACTACATTTTCATTTTTTTTTTTTTTTGCTCCATAATAAACATGGGGCTTCTGTTTCATGTGATAACAAAGGAAAACTACATTTTCATTTCTGTATTTTTATATACACAATCCGTCTCAGATTTCTATCAGAAGTATCTTCCTCAGCCTCGGCAACCTAAGTAGATTACTTGGATGTCATTAGATTCCATTTCTGATCACATTTTAAAAGATCTCCACTAGAATTTGCAAGATGTTTTTTCTGTCAAATTAGTGTAACATGGAAGTGGATATTGCATGTTCTCAGGTGTGCTATTTGTGTTTTGGACATGGCAAAGATTATAAATTTCATCATTATAAACATCATTGTTGAAAATAATGGGCTTAAAATTATTTTGGTAAAAAGGGTTTGAAGCAAGAAGCTGCTTTAATGTTATCTTGGTGATGTCATTTCTATTTTTAAACCTTGAGATAAAATCCAAAGATTAAGAGGAAAATGGTGAAAGGATGCAGGAACACAAATAAAATCTTTCCCTGAAAAGGTGACATTACGGTTTTGTGCTATTTTTTCAAGTTGTTTCTTCATCTTTCACTAATCAAAAGAGAACATTATCAATGCTTTAAGAGCTCCATTTCGCGTCCGAAAACAATGTCTTGATCCTTTTTGCCTTTTATCTACTCCCAGTAATGAACATCCTGATCTTAGAAGGTAGCTGTGAATTTTGTTGATTACATTAACAGAAGATAGGGCTGGAGAGGACCTCACGAGGCCTACCACTACACAGGTTTGGCTATTCAGAGTTGGAGATGTTTGTCTGAAAGCTTTCAGTAAAAAAGGTTCTACCATCTCCATCCTTCTAGTGGCATAAAATCTGACTGCTATCCTATTTCTAAAACTAGAAATTTATTAAAATATTAAGGGATATTATCAGTCTCCCATTTTGCAAGTGAGGCTCATCTCTTTTTGTTATATGGACATGGTGAACAGATAAAGCCTTTCCTCTTTGTGAAAGCTCCTTACATAATTGAAGACTGTTGTCATGAATCTCTCTGTCTTCTCTAGATTAAGCAAAACCCTTTCATGCTACCTCCACATGCTCTGTATTCATGGTGATGTCTTCTAGACTTCTGATATTTTTACTTGCTCACTTCTGGACTCTCTTTTGATTGGCTTTGTAGCCTTCTCGAAGTATGATGCCCATAACTGGACCACAGTACTCCAGCTGAGACTATAGTGCTGAGGTAGGATAGGAGATTATTTCACATGTCTTGCAGACTACATTTCTGCAAAAGATGCAATAAACGAGAACCAACTTGCTGTCTCCTGGCTCTCTTAGTTCTCCAAGGAAAAGCTTGACATGCCAATAAAATGACAGCCCATGACTTGAAAACACAGGACAGAAACGTGGAAAACACAACCATTTTACACAGTATTCTGGCCTTTCAAAACTTGAGTTATATGAACTGTTTCACCAATGGGAGCATCCCTACTGAAGTCAGGGATCATGCTCATGTGTGCAAAATTTAGTTGCATAATTAGTGATTGAAGGATTGGGGCCAACCTAGTTCAGAGAAAACACAGCACAAAAACCCAAATGGTAGTCTGGAATTCTCCTGCCTCTTTGCCACCCTTTCCTGCTAATCTGATGTAGTATTTCTAAGGACAGGAACATGAGTGCACAGGGAGGCCCTGATCCAGTCCCTGGAAGATTTCTTGCAGGAATGCAAATCTAGAAAACCTTTATCTTGAGAATAAAACCATCATTATCTCAGGGAACAAAGCAGAGCACAGAAATATCTGCAGAAACACAAGCATGGGCAAATACTAATATGAAATCTTGTCTTCCTCCTTGTATCCCTAGTTTAGCTTTAGTGATGACAACAATCCACTTACAGTATGTACAAAGCCATGCCTATCTTCTTTTAACTCTGCTCACTTGTAGTCATACTGCCATATACCTCTCTAAACAGAAAGGAAATGGATATATGCTTAGAAAAATTGTCTTTGACAATTTTAAATAGAATGAATAATGAATTGGTTCAGGCTCAAAATCCATAGAAGTCTCTCCCTCCCTTCCCCAAACCCCTGCTACACACTCCCTCTGTGATCTGAACATTAGCTCTCAGTGACTATTGACTTAACATGATTCAGAGGTGGCTGGTTTGCATCAATATTTCTAAAATCCCTCTTATTATCTTGCATATGTCAAAGTTTGATAAGAAGGAAGAAGGATGAAGCTATTTATAATTCAGAATGACTGATACCAAAAGGTATTTAAAACCAAATCACAGTAAGTCAGTTTACTTTTAAATCAACTTAAACAAAAGACACAGTTTGAAAACAATTAGTAAATCTGGCAAAATTAACTTTGACCTTACAATCTTATAAATGCCAACATAGCTTTTCTTCCAGTGTCAGTATACATGTGTGTCTCTGTGTGTAATTTCTGCAGTGCAGTATTTTCACAGCAAAAAGCCATACTGAGATTTAACTCTCAGGGAAGAATTATGCTTCATTGCTCAGGAGCTCCCCTTAGGGAATGTGCTATTTCATTGCTCTGTTATGCTGGAAATCCATCTGTACAGACCAGTCAGATTAGAGTTTCATCATTCTCATTATTTCTGGTAAGCAGACATCATCTCCCAGCCCAGGCTTTCAGTCATCCTTACCACTCAGCTCACAGAGGAGGGTCTTTCTAGGCTTCTTCCTAATTTCACTTAGTCTTCCTCAAGAAAAGGCGAGGTGAAAAATATAAACTCTCTACTTTCCACCCAGCCTGGGAGAGGAGAATGTAATGCTTTGGTAAACACACAAAATACGTGCTAGTGAACATTTCAATCTGCTAATCAGGGGGCAATTCCCTCTTCCCCTGAATTTACCAGTCCATCCATTGGCACATCCTTGTCAGTTGATGCCTGGGCTTTTTTTTCTTGGCCAGACCATCCACATCTTTCCCTGGTGACAGCAGTTTGTCTAGAAGGAGACAGTCTTTTCTGCAGTCTGAGCAGACACAGAACCTAATCTGCATTTCATCTGAACCAGCTTTTATCAGTAGGTGGGACCAGAGCATTTCTTGAGGTTCCCTTCCTTCCTAAGTGATCCCATGGTATCCCCATGCCTCTGCCACTGAGCTGCCATTAGGCTGCAGAAGCTGAGGAAAGAGCTGAAAGGTCTCTTTTGAGCATCGTGATCTTGGGATCCTCCTAGCCATCTTCCTCAACAGATTGACTTGCCAGTGTCCTGAGCAGACACACACTGCCTTGCTGATCTCTCTATTGAGATATCCCTTTCTGATCCAATGTTTCAGTCATTCAGTTCTTATCACTGCCTTAGCCTGATAGAGGCTGGATATGTATTGTTCATCTTTGGCTTGCTAGGTGAAGATCTGCAAACATGGTCCATTGTACTTTTCTCTCATTCAGTTATTTTGTTGTTCAGCTATCAAAGTGGAACAACTTGCTGGCATTTCAGGGTCTCAGTTATTTGGGGTCTGGACTACTAGGTGACACACATTTATGCTTTCTGCAGTTCTGTGAATCTATTTGTATGTTATTTGGTTGGTTTTAAGTTCAAGGACTGAGTCCATTCCCTGACAGTTTGTTTCCCAGTTGGGATGACAAGGCTTGTGCAAGATCAGCCCTATTCTTGCAGCCTCTCATCTGCATGCCAGTTTTCTATGGTAAGGAGACATAGGATGAGAAGCCAATGGGGCACCAAAGTGAACTTCTCAGTGGAGGAACTGGGGCCCAGTTTTCTTGTCCTGCAGTGGCACATTCCAGCACACAGGGCTTGAAAAATCCCAGAAGCTATAGATGAAGTTTCTAGGCTTGCTCTTCTTGCTGCTGTAGATAGCTGCTCTTGCTGAGCTTCTGCTACAGATACACAACTTGGTCCATTTCACATTCTAATAATGACCATTTCCTGCAAGCTACCAGCAAGATTCAGTCAATCCTTTTTTCATAGGCTGTTACAATGTCTAAATGCTCAATGGAGCTTCAGAACCCCCCATGGTGTTCTTTCAGACAGAACTAAAAGACATGGTATGTTCTCACAGTAATTTTTTGCTGAGGTGACACAGATTTAAATTCACTTTTTCTTATAAAGATGAATCCACCCACCTTCCTAGACTATTACACATATTCCCTTTCCACACAGAAGGATACCAGGCATCTGCCAGCTGAGCTAAATGCCAGCCATCTTCTTCAGCCTGCTCATAACATTTTGAAGTGTAATCCCTGATCATCATTCCTCCCTGGATGTGCTAGTGAGATTACAGCAGGTGTCTGGACCTAGTTTGTACATTGCTGGCAAGCAAAACTTAAACATCCCAACTCCATTGGTCCGAGAACTTGATTTTTGAATATGGCATGAAATTCATATAATCCATAAGAACAAATTGACAACTTTAATTTGTAATTGCTTCAGAACCTGCCTTTTTTTAAATGTCATTTCAATCCTGCTGGCTGGATACTGATCTCTTTAGATAGAAAATGAACTTTCATACAAGTTTTATAAAAATCCAATGTGCAGGCTGGTTTTGAAGTATAGTAATCAATTTAAAGGTTAAGTTATTAATTTTAAATTAATTATACTTTGCTTTCAGCCCAAACCTACATTTATCCATGTAGTGACGGTCACTTACTAATGCTTTTGTTGAAAAGTACTATCCCTCTTGGCTCTATTTATTTTCAGAAGACAGTTCCAGAATTTGGGCTTTCATTAAAAAAAAAAAAAAATAAAAATGTCACCCTCTATGGCACTAAAAATGATTTTGAGAACCTGAACCAAAGTATGATGACTTGCTTTCGATAGCCTGGAGACAGTGTAAAGCTATAGCCGTGCTATGTGAACCACTTCATTCATCTCTGCCTTCACTTTGACTTGCTCATTTGTTATTTATTTACACGCTATAGGCCAGACTCTCTTCTGTGCCAGAGCTCCACTCTGGCACAGAGTGCAGTTTGGAGATGGGTCATAAGAAAGTCATTACAATTCTCCCCAGTTTAAGGAGTGCTTTGGCCTATGCATGATTTCTCATGGTTGCCAGGCAGTCCTACATTAGAACTCAAGTGAGGCTTTTAATGGTGCATTGTTACTTATGGATATGCCAAAACTGTTTCAAGTGCTTCTTTTCCTGGCATATATAATTATTGCTAAAAGTGTCCTGATTTTGTGAAGATCCACACAGATAAATTTTCTGAGCTTTCATGGCATTTGATATAGTATAATTTTGGCCATTTTTGCTGAAGATTCTTAATCCAAGTATAGATTTAAAATTATATGCAGCCATCTGTGATGGGAAATAATTCACAACTCTGGTTGATGCTTGCTGTGACCAGGCTGGAGGCTTTCAGGAGTTTCTGTAACATAAATATCATTTGTGAAGAAATGGCATTGGAAGATTCATCCCAAGATAAGAGATTAAAAGTTATGGCAGGATGGATACCACTGCTGGAAACCAGTTTTGTCTCCCTCTCACTTGGTAGTGAGCGCCACTGCCCAGGCTTTTCCCCTCAACTGTGGAATGTTAGAAAAGCAAGGAGAGCAGCTGCTGCATCCTGAGCTCATCTTACCCACTTCAGGTACTCCAGAGAAGTGCCTGGTCACCATAGGCCCCTTCTCTAGTTGGAGGAGAAACACACCTCCAGAGGGTGACTCTGGCCACTTGAGATCATCACCTACTTTAAAGGGAGCTGAAAACAACTTGTATCATAACATATGGACTGCTGTGGAGTGTCTAAGGTTAAGCAAATGGTCTTATTTTTCTCCACATCTAAATACACTGAATACACTTGCAGAAAGATAACAGTGGCTTTTTCCCTCTGACTGTCTTTATTAATTAGATTAAATGTTTATTTTGATTGCTTATTGCCACACAAATACTAAATTACTGTAACACTCCTGTGGCAGGACCTAAGGGACAGATAGCAAACTGAGACTCCAGGGAATGAAACTCAGGAGTTTCCACTCATCTTTAGGACCTGGTGTGAAATACCCAAGTCCTAATTTTTCTGCTTGTTTTTTTGTCATGCCAGACACAGAGCAGCATTGCTGGGGAAGTTCCTGGTATTACTGGGCAGAGTGCATGAGGCAGCTGGTCTGTATGTGACCATTTTGGTGTGAAGAGGTCAAGAATATGTAATGAGAATGGATTTCTGAGAAAATTTTAGCTGCTGAAATCAATGTTTCTGCTCAGTACACTTAGTCTTATTTTTCAAAGCAATAGTATCCAGTCAGAATTTGAGTAGAAACAGAAAACGGTGCACACCTGATAGGCACAAAGGACCCCCCTTCCCTACCAAGTCTGAATTGCCTTCTAGCAAGTTAGGGGTGTTTGGAGAAGAGGTTGTCATCATTAAAAAACAAACAGAAAGAAAGAATGAAACAACACATTCCCCCCCAGCCCCAGTGCCTGCCTCAGAAATGGCTGGAGTATTTTGCTCCATTAAGCAAAGACCAGCCGGAGGCAATACAGTCAGTTAAAGTCTGACAGATCTATAAGCAGTCAGAGGCAGAGTTAGTTACTTCAGTAATTTTAACAGGGGATGCGCAGCTTCACCTCTGATTACAGTAACACCCCTCTTCAGGCCACAAAGATGTGTGTTGTCCCCACAGGGGAGTGAGTTTTCCAGGTGTGTCTCAGTGTAGGTATTTGCTGCTACGTAGTGACAAGGGACATGGTGTCAGTGTGTGCCAGCTCACAGCCATTGGGAATCAATTGGGCTATTCCACATGGAGTGGGGAAAAGCCATTTCTCTCTTCCCCAAGCTTCCTCCCATAGGAGACTTGAGAAAAAATAATTAGAAGCAGAAGTTGAGAGAGAAGCAACTGCACACACATGATCTGGCTCAGAAGAGCATTGGGTCCAAGAGATTCTAAGCATCCTCACCACTTTAGGATTTCTGAATCACAAGTCCAATTAGAAAAGTGCATTTCATCCTGGGACAAAACTGGGAACCACATCAGGGACTATGTCCCTACACTACCTCAGGATTTCATATTATCTCAGTAGTGCAGAATCTGTGCTCCAGGTGCTTCTACCTTATTTTAGACATCTCACCCAGAAGCTTATTTCTGTAGCCAAAAAATAGCATCTTGGGCAATCAAACAAGCTCATCCTTCAGCCCAGCACAGGCAGTCCTGCCCCACAGGGACCTGAGCCAGATACCTTTCTTTTTATGGTAGCACTTATCTTGGAAACTTAATACAGAGAACCAAATGCAGAAGTTTTTCTCAGGTTTACTCTTTCTGAAGGAGTCATTTATACCTAGCAGAGCTCCTGTCTTAGAAGGTGTACCACTCTCCACCAGCACTGCATTGTTGTTCATACCAGTCCCACCTGACTGGGTGATCCTGGCAGGCTGACCATTAATATTTTGAAGAACTGGTTCCTAAGGTGGGAGAGAAACACATCTGTTGCCTGGGGTGGCTTCTAGATTGTAAATCATATAGTAACCCCAAGCAAATGCCTTATAGAGCCTTTAATGAACTGTATCTCATAGGTGAAAGCCAACAGCAATATTAGAAATGGTGTTTATTTTATAGACTAGAAACTACATTTTAAATGGTAGTCTGGGTTTATATGACAGTTCTATTAAATATAAAATGGACCCATTACAAAGAAAGCCCTTTACATCTGCTTTTATCTGTGTCTAAATGGCATGGCCAACTCTGCAATTCCTCAAATGAGACATTTTTAGAACTTTATTTATGTTACAGCCATAACAAACTTGCAAATAGAAAACTATAATGGGCACAAACGGCTAATAAAAATGAGATTGTTGAAAAATACTTCTTAATAGCAATTTACAAAAGATCATGATAAAACAGAACCAAGGCTGCATTTCCCTGGAAGTTTGCCACTGTTGTAATCACAGCCATTTGGCAACAGGTACTCCCCCTCCTCCATATTCTGTGACCACTTCCCTCTGAGTGTGCTGAAAGCCAAGTACCCTGAAGTTATTCCCCTGCCCTCCCATTAGTCAGCTGGTGCCTGCAGATCCAGAGACACCCACAGGGAGTCCCATTCCCCCCCTCTCCAACTGCACCAGATGACCTGAAGGAGAAAGCACCTCAAGGGCTTTGTAACTTGCTCAGCCAGGAGCAGGCAGCAAGGCAGAATCTGTCTGTCCCAGTCGTACAGGGGGTGCCCTGTTTTCTACTGAAACCCGCATCACTTCTCTGAAGAACTGATCTGTTTACACAAGCCAGCAGGTCAAACATTTTTGTTTATACACTGAAAACTATTTTGCGTCAAGCTCAGTAATGGCTCCCCAGCAAAAGATTGAGAGATGAACTCATTCCTCCTGCAGGACAAGTTCTGTGGGATTTTGACAATATCCACGTGGCCATTCTTGTGATGTCAGGGGGAAACTTCCTACCACTCAAAGAAAGGTCTTTCTTCCAGATGTGCATTTGTCTGCAGCAGACCTACTCAATAGCCAGGAGATACAAGGGCAAGGCTGAATGTTCAAGTAAAGGTCAAAGTCCTTGGTCTGATCTAATTGTAGGTAGTGATGAATACCTCTAAATATAAATTTATGTCTTAGCCAGTTCACTACTGTATCTGCCTAAGGAGGAAAAGTTCCTGCTGATGAGTTTTTACAACCCGTTGAAAACAGCCAAGCTTCAGAAAAAAATCAAAACTTTTTAGTAAAGAATCAGCAGGGGCTGAAAATTTTGTACAGTGCACTGGAAAAAAAGATGGTGATACTGAGGGGAAAAAATTACATCATAGTGTCACTTCAGATGTGCACTGGAAGTTGGGTGGCCTTGGTGCTACCTTACACTTCTAGAGTGAGAGCTAGCCCAAGCTCCATGCAAAGTAAGATTTAAAACAATGTGGGAGCACAAGGGGGCTCACAGAAGCTCTAGAAACAGCACCCACATGCCAGGAATCTCACCCAGCTCCCTTCCTCACAGTTTTCTGCAGTCTTACACTTTAACTCATCCATCATGCCTGCTCCCAGTTTACTTTGCAGTAAATAAAAGACATTATGTCCTTGCACATTCATTTTTTACCTCAAAGATTCAGCATTATAGCTGGAACGATCTGAGATTGACATTGTGTGAAATAGAGAATGCAGAAGTAGAAAAAGAGCTATGATAATACAGATACACATACAGATTCAAGTATAAATGCAAACGATAGCTATTCAAGGCACTGTGAGGCTGTATCATTGCAAAAGCTCGAATTATTGCACCTTCATGACTGTCAGCATAGTTAGCCTTCAGGTAGGCCACTTTTGGCTTTTACACTGAAAATTAAAAAATTGGCCAAAGAATAAACCAAAGAGAAAAAAAAATCTATTGAACTACAAACAAAACTATGGCAGCAATTGGCAGGAACTGCAGAGGCAGCATCTGTTTGTGCTGGGCTAATCACGGCACACAGATCAGCCTGGCCCATGGGTAGCATGTGTCTGTAAATGCAGTGTGTCTGTAAATGCAGACATACATTTCTTGTTTTCTTGTTTTTGTTCTGAGAGAACCAAGGGAAATAACATAAGTGTTTCTTCTGAAAAATTTTAGATAACATAAACAGTAGTAAAGTTTCACTGCCCGTTAACTAACCCAGTAACATAGGACCCTAGCTTATTTGAACTGATCCTGAGAGAACTGGCAAAACAGAAAGAGTAAGCAAAATTTTGGTTGCTTTATTGTCAGGGGTAGTCAATAAGAATACTTGTGTGAGCAATACAAGCAAGATCTGACCCAAAGAAAATAGAGTTGGCAAATTCATGTAAACCGGAAATTCAGTAGCAGCTATTGAGAAATCATAGTCATATTTTCAAGTTGTTTTGCTGAAGATTGCCTTTAACCACATCTCCCCTCCCCTTTCTCTCTCTCCCTTCTCCCAGACTTTTGTCCCAAGTACTTAATTGTGAGTAAAATATTTTTTCTGGGAAGACATCAAAGGCGCTGATTTTAGAAATTCTATTTTATATAATGCAAGACCCCTGAACTTTAGAGAAAGTTCATTTCATCAGCTATCACTAATCATCTGTGAGTCTGGTGCTTTACCAACTTAAACATAATATTATGAATAATGGATTTTCCCCACATGAGAAGTGCAAGAATAATTACAAATCTGAATACAAGCAATGATAATACTTCGTGTGATTTTATTTTATGATTTGGCAACAAAGTGTAGAAATAAACTGATACTTTTGCTTTAAAAATGGGTATTCTGGAAAGCCCAAAAGTGTAAATGAAGTGCTCAGTGAGGCGTAGTCTCTTTGGTCATCTGTGCTAGTTGTTACTTCTTTAAATCTTCCTTCTCCACATTTTTGAAGTCTTGCTCAAATTATGACATTAGAAAGTGATGAGTACCTGCTAGCCGAGAAGAAACACCTTGCACTCTTACCTCTCTGGAAGTGAGAATGTTAATGATTTAGGGAATGAGCCTTTGCTGTGCTTTCAGCATTTTCATGTTTAGGTGAAGCAGTGTGATTAGAGGATGGGAGGTTGACCCTGAGCTGGGATGCACAGCATTCTTGCTGCCTCCAGAAATGCAGAACAGCCACTTGCTGACAGGGAAAGGAGATGCGTTTGGAAACTTCCATCCCTGTCAGAGAAGACCTCTCCTCCTCTTCCAGCAGAAGAAACAGATAATGTCACTTTTTGCAAATGCCACACATACATACGAAGTATAATCTTTCACTGGTTGATAAAATTACATTTAGGACAAGAGTAGCCAGGGCCAACATCTTTCAAAATAGATAGAATGGGGAACAACAAAACCAATATAACATTAATAGGGCCATACACTTTATTTAATGAAAGAGAAGTTATACAAGACTTCTGAAAAAGGAGCATCATTGATTTAAAATGCAACTTTGATTTGATGCCAGAGTTATATTTTCTATATGCAACGAGTAATGTCTTTCTTGGATGGCAGAAAAAGGAAAAATCAGTAGTGCAAGAAGGAAAATGAGTCAGTACTGCAGAAGGGAGCATATTGCTCAGTTCTCCTCTGTGACAAGCTGGTTTGCAAATGGAAACCGAATGACAGCTGCTCCCAGAGAAATGAAGCCATAATTCACAATAAAACCAAAGGAACATTTGTATATCTCCTGGAGATAGCCCATGCATAGCAGAAATAAATGGCAAAATTAGGTACTTGCATTCCATGTGATAAAGGCAAACCCGTTCTTGCAAGAACTGGCATTTTATTGGTCACCAATTGCATTGATTCTGTCATATACAGCTGCAGATCCCTCTAATTGTATAAATCAGTATTTTGTAATTAACATCAACCAGAATTCATCTCCCAAGAACAAGAATCTACAGAAAGAAAAATGTACTCTGCATTCATATCCCAAGGCAGAACTGTGTTGATTTTTTTTTCCCTAATCAGCTCTGGAGTGCATGCTTGGTTATCTTCTACCAATTCAGACATCTATACTATAAAATCACAGTTCAAAGTAAGATACAAGTGAGATGTTGTCTATGAACATTTGTGGGTTTTGTTTTGCAATGCTTTTCCATTTTGAAAGTATGCATGTAGCATAGTATCAATATTTTCAATATTTCCCAGTTTGTGAACCACTAAAAGTTTTCCCATGGAAATATGGATACCTGTACAGACAGCTTAAACTATTCCTATTTGGCTAAAAGATTGGTTTTCATACCTACCTTTTGCAGATCCCTTCTTCACTGTAGATCTTCAAAAGCTTTGGCACCTCATGTTAAAACTCAGGTTTTACAGTGGTCATAAACAAACCTCAAAAGATTAAGGTTGCATTTATTTAAGCACCATGAGTCTGAATGTATACCAGAACATTTTGTGCCTGAAGTTTTGAGGAAAGAATTGGTTGTCTCTTTTTAATTGGTTAAAAAACATTATGGAAAATTTTATCAGTCTTTTTTTTTTTTTCTTTACTACAAAATACATTAAAAAATGCTTCTCTGTCGCATGCAGATCATGGAAGGTTGCACAGATTGTTATCCTATCTTGCACTTCAGAATGCTTCCAGTCATATTTATTTTTAGAAACTATAACCAAAATAAGATGAATATTATCATATGTATATGCCAATTTAGACAAACTCTCCTCCCCTTAAGCTTAAGCTTTTCGTAAAGATTTAGACATGTAGATCTTAGGTTAAGCATTAAGAGCATTAAGGATTAATCCAGGCTGTTCTCAGATCACTTTTCAAAAAAAAAAAAAAAA
>NDXB01011674.1:248718-275504 GCA_002631895.1 Agapornis roseicollis | reverse complement strand
GCTTTTCTCAGATTACTTTTAAAAAAAAAAAAAAAAAGAAAGAAAAGATTGGAGAGAATTTTATACTAAACACTTAAAGAGGATGCCAGGTGTAACCAGTGCAAGTTGAAATGAAAAAGGTCAGTGAGCAACAAGATAGCTCTAAGTCCTTCCTTCTTCAGAAACTGCTCTTATATTGAAAATGCATAAACATATATTGTGTTTATACAGTCAACTGACTTCTCTCCTTGGAGATCATGGCTTATTTAAGGTCAGGAAGAAGTATTAGAGAAAGGAAAAAAGAAAAGCAGCCTAGCAAGAGCAAACCTCTTGACCTGTTAGCATGTTTATGCAGCTGAAACTAGATTTCAGCTCTTATGATTCAAAGCACTGTTTCTTAACTTATAGATTGTACCAAATGGGTGCATTAATCATACTGAGGCATCGTAATGTGATGAAATCACAAAAGCTGTCCTGCAAGGATGGTCCTACAGTAGTACACTTTAGGTTGATTCCTAAAAACAACTTGCTTGAAAGATCTGGCTATTTCACAGGTCCACAAATAAGCTTTCTCACAGGTGTCTGGTAGCAGTCTTCCTTTTCTGGATGTACAGATGATATTTTTGTTTGGCTGGATATGATTTGAGGACCAACAAAGTGCTTGTTGGCTCTTGCTTTCACACGCTTTACCTCTGTCAAACTTCTCACAACCATTTGTTTTTTACACAACCCATGGCTGTCTCTGCAGGGTAACTGTGTCACTGGCTGAGGCTCACATCTCCTTTGCACCACTACTCTTTCACTAATGGTTTTTTAAAAAGAAAAAAAAAAAAAGAAAAAGAAAAAGAAAAAGCTTTTGTAACTAGTTGGGGAAGCTAATAAAGATCTGAACTGTTACCTCTCCTCCCAAAAGATTCAAACTAAACCACCCATTGATCTGGGAGGAACACATTAGAAAGCCAAAACCAAGCGCAACAAATCATGGAAAACATCTGCAAGTGACTTCAGTTAGAACACATGATGGGAGTGTTTTCTGTGTCCCAATTAGCCCTGAGTTCAACTTTCACCAAAAGCAAGGATTGCTTCTGAGTGAAGACCACAGCCTCTGCTTAAATGACTTGTAGCGTCAGGGGTTCAGGGCTCATGCATTAAGGTATCATTCTCAGTGCATGCAAACAAACCTTGCTATCCTCTAGATCACCTAGGAATATTCTCTCAATAGCAACCGGCTGCTTTCTGTAAGAGTACTTTTAAATTTGCAGGAAGAAATGTTGAAAGTAAGATGGCTGTGTACAGAGAAAGGTTATATTCCAATAATCACTTCAAAGAGAGTGGGGGGGAAGGCATGTTTCTAATTTCTGTACAAAAACAAAGGAAGTAATTTCTTTCAAGGTTTTTTGTTTGTTTTTCAAATTGTACAGTGCTCAGCTTTTAAAATAATAATCATTCTTGACAGCCATTTAATAATTGTTAGTGATCTATAGCTTTATTATAAAGTACTCATCTAATGATGTATTTCCTTTACCCTAAGGGCCAAGTACAAAGCAGGGAAATTATCTTGGTGATACTTTTAATAACTTCCTGTGGGATTGCAAACTCTGGCTGAAGCTGTCTCTGCAAAAGAGTTAATCATGTAATTTCACAGATTAGACAACAGAGGGTTACTAATGAGAAACTTCAGTTCAGTGATAAACTCTTTTTTTTTCCAAGAATATTTTGAGAGGCCTGTAACCTTTGGCTGACACCCAACAAGGCTATTAGTTTAACCATGGGATGCACTACCAAATGTACAAGAGTCAGCAGAACATTTCCTTCTGAAAATTGCTTGTAACCCTCTGTGAAGAAGCTTTTGAAAACCCAGAAGGGATAGATGGAAGGGAAAAATCAGGCAAAAAGGGGCTGACTTATTGGCTTCCGATAATTGGCATTGCTTCAGCTTCCAGTTTCTTTTCAACAATGTCCACTCACTATAGCAACCCCGGATCCCATTTAAATGTCATGCTGCCCTCTGTTCTATAAACATGTATCATCCATCACTAAATATTTAGATCTGAATTGTTGGAGCTGAGTTCTGTGCCAGGGGTAAGGGGATTAATTCCTTTCAAGGCCCTCACATGATGGATTTTTCACTGAAGTAAACATCCGAGAAGAGCTCACACTACGGCCATAAAATATATAAATAAAGTTTAAAGTTTAATTAAGTCAACATTATTTAAAGTGGTTGTCATATTTTATGGTGAACTCTTCATGTTTATTTTGTATGACTCCTCATAAATAGTCTCTCCCCTTTAGACAAAAGGCATGGCTGGGTTAAAGTTAAGGGTCCCATGTGTGGTACGGGAAGGAGGATCTCCTGGTCTTGGGGGATCCAAAATGTGCCGTATCGGACCTTCTGCTATCTTGTGTCTTCTTAATGAGCTGAGATGTTGTGCAGACACAGGAAAGCATGGTGGAGTTTACAACAGATGTGACATGGGGAAGTCCTTCGAGTGGCTATCAGGGCCAGTGGAGGGAAGGCCTCATCCTGCCCAGTCCAAGAACTGTTGGTCCCAGGTGGGTGGGCAGTAGGGAAGAAGATGAGGCTCAGAGGATGCAGGCAGCTCAAGAGAGGCATTCCCCCTGCCTCCACCAGCAAGGGATTTGCACCAAGTGCTGGGAGAGAGTTGGTATTGCAATTGTTCTTCTCTCACCCTTTCTGGTCCCTGAGCAAGTCCCTCAACCCAGTGAGGTGTACTTTCAAGAGGAAAATTATATGATGTCATTATGTGGCCTAATCCCTTGGAAAAGCAAGAGTAATTTTAAAAGCGAAACAAAATAAGTGGAGAAATTCATCAATGTGATTGCTAATAAGGTGTTCTCCAGTGGGAAGGCCTTGTAATGCCCTGATAAGGGCATGTGGATAATTAGTTAAGTGCCCAATTAAGAAAGGGTGAATCAAATGACAGAATTCCAGGTCATACCTGGGGAAAGCTTACATTCAATTTCTGCACACTCTCAACTTCCATGGGCAGCTCCTGCTCACAATCTCTGCCTCTGAGCTCCCCATCTGTACATCAGCAGTGGGTTACATCTCAGTTAAGGGGCTTGTTATTAGGTCAAATACAAAACTGTTGTGTGATGCTCATATTCTCAAGGGACTTGTCCTGTGTAAGACTGAGGCCTCTTTTTTTCTCTCTTTCTCAGTATTTTCTATATCTGTGAAAGTGAACTGAAAATGTTGCCAGGACAGTTGAGCTCAAAGACAAGACTAGTAGCTCTGCTACTATTAGCTGTGATAGGAGTTTGTCACTGATCTCCTACATGATGAGAACAAAACATTTTGTATTTCTGTTTCTTGCCATTAAAACTAGAGTGTCAGCATTTTATAACATTTAACCTACTTCAACTGTGTAGGAGAAGAGCATATTCTCCCTTTAGGTTCCAGTTGTTCCTCTCTGAACAGCTTTTTCTGCAAATGCATTCATGTGTTTTCCTGTGTGTATGTACACACATGCACACACTTTACTGATTCTCAAATATCTGTGTTTAATCTATGAGCATGGACACATTCATTCAAGTCCAGAAGCACAGGTTATGCAATCAGTTTGTGAGGGGAAATGCAAGGTATGCTACTTTCAGAAAAGGCACATGCAGAAATACAGAACAGACTGAACAGAATTTACCAGACAGTAAATTATCTTTCTAGCAAACGAAGCCACAAAGAGCCGTATGATGAAAGATCCCTCTGCTTTCATTCTGCATCAGTACTGATTATGTGACCCCAAAATCTTTAGCATTAGGTAACGTGATTATGCTGAAAATAGTATAAAATTTAATGAGGTCTTAATCTACATGACAGGTTAAAAGCTATGAGAGTTTCTAAGGCTCTATGTGGTATAAATGGAGTGTAAGCTAATATTATTTGATAAGATAGGAGGAGGCCCAGCTCAAAGTAAAAGCATTTCCCTGCAGGCTCTGGAGTTTGATTAGGAGTGGAAACAAGGCAAGGCAAGGCAAGGCAAAGGCAAGACAAGGCAAAGGCAAGGCATAGGCAAGGCAAGGCAAAGGCAAAAGGGAAAGAAAAAGGAAAAAAAAAAGAGGAAGGGAGAGGGAAGTGGAAAGAGGAAGGAAGNCAAGGCAAAGGCAAGGCATAGGCAAGGCAAGGCAAAGGCAAAAGGGAAAGAAAAAGGAAAAAAAAAAGAGGAAGGGAGAGGGAAGGGGAAAGGAGGAAGGAAAGAAGGAAGGAAGGAAGGAAGAAAGGAAGGAAGGAAGGAAGGAAGGAAGGAAGGAAGGAAGGAAAAGGGGAAAGAAAGTAGGAGGGAAAGGGAAGTGGAAAGGGGAAAGGGGAAGTGGAAGGTGAAAGAGGAAGGGAAGGCAAAAGGGGAGGGGAAGAGGGAAGGAAAGGGGAAGAAAAGGGGAACGAAAGGGAAGGGGGAAGGAACGGGGAAGGGGAAGGGAAGGAGAGGAGAGGAAACATCAAAATAAAAAGAAGGTAGCTCTATCACTCCAAAGCAAGAGAGCAATTCTGAGAAAAAGGGGGGAGGGGGTGTGCAGGGGGAGGAATGTTTGATTTACATTTACAATNCGGGGAAGGGGAAGGGAAGGAGAGGAGAGGAAACATCAAAATAAAAAGAAGGTAGCTCTATCACTCCAAAGCAAGAGAGCAATTCTGAGAAAAAGGGGGGAGGGGGTGTGCAGGGGGAGGAATGTTTGATTTAAACTTCATTTACAAACAGTAGAGATTTGTCAAAAAAAAAAAAAAAGAGTTAAGGAGTGACTGGTAAAAGGGTTAATGATAGTCAAAAGTCATCAGTGCTACTTTTGATGGCATGGAGTGAAATTCAGCTTGTGCAAACAGCTAGCACTAAGCTTGTTCATCTTTTAAGCCCTGTTCCCACTGTTGGACATCCAGCACAGCCTGCTCAGAGGGCTGCCAGAACTGGGAAATGGGAGACATGTTTGGTTGTACCAGCATTTCTCATGTCAAAAAAGTCTTGCTACGTGCCATATTCATGTCTCATATATACCTCTGCTGCACTTCCCTTAAGGGGGTTCCCACTTGTGTGGGCATGAAATCACCACCCTAGGGCTCACAGGCTGGAAAAATCCCTACAGCAAGGTCTGACATGTAAGCATTGTTTTAGCCTCACTCCCTGACATGGGGATGGATTTATATCTCAACTTACTGGTTGCTTCAAATCATAGAATCAGTTAGGTTAGAAAGGACCTTTAAGATCATCAAGTCCAACTGTTAACTTCTGTCAAGAAAGTTTTATTCTAACATGCTGCTTTCCAAAGTCCAGCCAGGTAATCCATCCATAATATGCACTATTAGTGTCAAATTCTTCTCTTCGCAGCTTGTGACTCCACCTAAATTGTCAGCTGCTTTAGAAAACAGGACAGCAGAAGCATGGTGTCTCTCCTGCTGTTGGACTTGTATGTATGCACATAAAAGTTGTGTTGCTTAATTTGCATGCCTCCATACCTTGAAAGCTGAGTGCTTAATTAAGTATCAATTCTGTTTCTGAAATACTAGAGGTCGGAAGCAAATATATCAAAAGTTATTGATACAGGCAAAATAAGCATTTTCAAAGTAAAAACAAAACCAAGTAGTATTTCACTATTATTTTTAGGGGGGGTGAGTAGAATTTCCAGGAAAACAAATACTCAATCTCATGATCATTTCCCATGACTCAAAAGTTTTGCACTACTCCTTTTTTCAATAAAAGAACAGTGTCTATTGAGAGGACAATTTCCTAGAAGGTGGAAGAGGTTCAAGTAGTTGCTTTTCCTGACAGTAACACAAAGCTACCAGATGTGGAAGTGATGATTAATTAGTGTCTTTGCTGATTTAATACTGAATTTATAGAACTGTGTAAAATAGTTCCACTGAAAGGGACTGATGACAACTTATCCTGGTTAAGGGATTCATATTGGACCAGGAGAGAAAGAAGCATGTATGGAAAGACATAAATACAGACATCAGCCTTCCTTTTGGCCTAAGTACTTTTGTATGTGCTGTGGACATTAGCTTTCTCTTTTTCCTTGACCAGAAATGCAATCATAGTCAAGTACACTATATATATTTGTGCAGAAATGTTTAGTTTTGACAAATCAACACTTTCTGACAAGAAAGTAAAACAAAAAAGCATTTTCATTGGCAAATTCTTGAGCAGCCCTATCAGGCAGTGCTCCCAGAATTGCCTTTAAACTGCCAAATAGTTCCCACAAATATGAAAATGCAGTTCCAACTGCTTTAGTGGAATTTGCATGTGTATATCAAGGGACACAATTTAGCTCTTGGTCTAAAACACATTGAGCACTTTTTAAAGAGAAATTTATTTAGCAGTGATGTAAGTCTCTGCAGTTTCCCTGTTTTGTCTATGCAAGCTTCCAGTTTTAAAATATGGCATGAATACATGAAATGTATTTATATTTGGATTTTATAGCAGTATGCAACTGTCTAGTAGCCAGTTGAGAACATCTCCATTAATTAATATTTACCAAAACAGTTATCCTTAATTTGCAATTCCTTTATTCCAGTAAAAATTATTACAATTCTCTGTATTCAGATTTTTTTTCCTGATTTCACTGCTTTCATGACAAGGGAATTCCAGTGACTTCAGTAAAGCTACTGTGGCATAAAATGGATGCAGAGAAGTAGTAAAACAGAATCTGTGGAAGAAATCCTAGTCCATGGACCTCAGTGGGAATTCTGACATTGTTTTCAAGGGAGCAACTTTTTCACTGTAGCTCTACAAAATAATAACTTTTCTTTGTATAGGTGTGCAACAAAGTTAATGTCTCAGTTATAATGATCAGATATGCACAGTATGATTACAGCTTCATTTCTTCATATACAGAAACAACAGAGAACTTTTAATTTTGATTTTTGTTTTAATTCTCATGGGCAAATATACCTTGGGCTACAAATACTTCTGGAGAAATCATTCAAAAAGGTATAAATAAGGTAGCTTAAGCATGAGCCTTATCCAAGGCACCCTGAAATCAAAGTCTGGCGTAGCTGACCAAGATATTTCTTCAAGAGGAGTGTGAAAATAAACAGTGAAATGAAGTGTTTGGGTTTTACTTGTTTTTTTGGCAAACAACCTGGCCCTGATTCACCTCTCACTTAATTGTATAAGTGCTATAAGTGATAAAGTCAGGTCTCATCATCTGGAAATAATAGAAGAATGAAAAAAAAAAATTACTGTGTAAATTGTGATGGGGTCTTGACCATGAGAATGCAAGCTTGCAGTTTATCGGTTGAAGTGTTTCTGGTATGGACTGGCCTTATCCAAGGTAGTGGCAGGAGATCATCTGGTGTACTTTGAACCCATCCTTTTTGACTATCTGTGACCCAACTCACATGCAGGAGATAAGAGCAAAGAAGAGCTCATGGAGTGATAAGAGCTCATTGATCAGGCCTACCAAACAGCCCACTGGCAATCCTGTTGTAGAAAAAGAGAGCAGAAGAGCATGGTGTGGTTCAGCAATCTAATGAAACCTGAGGGAGGAAAAGGTTACTCGCCACAGACACACTAAGGACGAAGATGCAAAGAAAAACTAGGAAGAGAAGAAGTTTAAGCAGATGGGAAAAACTGTCACAAGTTAAAATGGTCATAAACATTTAGGCTTCAAGGCAGAAGATGGTTTCTGAGTCAGGTTTCCATGAAGTCAGAAGATAAAGCCAGGAAGGTGCAAGGTGGAATCTTGTAAGTGTGTGCTCTGACTTCAGGAGAGGGGACTTGTGAGAACAAGGAGTTACTCTGTGACACAAGACTATCCTTTTAGTCTCAAACTCCTCTGCTCTAAACCAGGAGTAGATCTGCTAAAGACCCTGTTTCACAAAGCTGGCAATAAGGAAGAGCATATCACCTTCTACCCTATGAAAAATCACTTTAGTGTCTTTGCTTGGATACCCTCATAGCTTCTGAAAGCCTGTGTGCCACCAGAAGTGTGAGCAGTTCCTAAGAAAACAGGTATGTCCCACCCAGATGCATGCTCCACTCCTCTCTGTATCTGGGATGCCTCATATAGAATGTGTTGACAGCTCCAGTAGGGATTTTACGAGAGTTTGCCATCCATATTCCACAAGGACCAAAAGATCCACATGGGAATATTTAATATAAACAGTAAGAGTTTCCCACATCTTTGTTTAGAGAACAGCCTGAGGATTTCTAAACTTTAGGATCATATTCATTCCAGAAGAATGGTTTCACTTATAGCCGTATAAATCTTTCTTTTATTTAAATAATGATTTTTCTCTTGTATCTGAATATTTAAATACAATATTCAGGTAATCAGACTGCCATGGGTAGTTCATCTAGTTTTACTTTACAGTGAAAGACCTGACCTGATCTTCAGGGATGTTAGCTATCTACCATTATGGTGTGAGACCTACCAGACTTCCAGGAAACTTAGTGGAGTTTTTTATTTAAAACAAATTGGGAAAAGATTTCCCTGAGATTCCAAGATTGGCCTTGTGAAGAAATCCAGGACTGAAAAATTAAAGTCCAGCTTCCATCTGTGCTGGGCTCCTGATCATAGTAATCAAGCTGTGGAGCTTAGTACTCTTGAAATCCCAGTCTTGCCCTTAAGTGTCTAAGAAGGAGCTGTTAGATACTGAGCTGTTTGGAGTGTCTGCTCTGAAGCTTCCAAAAGGCCATTTCTCTTAGCTTGCTTTTGGGATATTTTAAATGCCTTTTTGGCATTCTTAGCCCTTTTAAACATTCCTAACTTCCTTAATAAAGGCTACTGCTATATCACACTTGTCACTACTAGCCACAATCTGATATAGCACATGCAACCTCCCTTAGAATTACCAAATGGATGGGAGGAAAAGCTATCTTTTGCTAAGAGATAATGATACTGTATTTCTGGCTTCTAGAGTTCATGCATCAGGTTTGCAGATGATTATGAGACTGGAATACCTTTATTTCATTCTGTTTTCCTGCTGATTTCTGAGTTTAATGCTCACATATGTCAGCTCTTCTCTGCAGCCATGTGGTCTTGAGTGCACTGAACAGTTACTGGATAGTGGAGTGCTGCATATTAGCTATTCATGAATCATTTCCCCACTCACACATATCTGTATTTCTGATTTCATATCTATGCACTCTGAATAATTTTAAGCAATGCTGACGCTCTCTCCTGGCACGCTGGTTGAACATTTGTGTCCTGTTGTGTTCTGGGAAATAAAAAAGATGGATGAAAAATAGAGGTCACAAGCCATTGCAAAAAGCAGTGCCTATTCTTTCACAGTTATAGTTAATCTGTTCTCAGAAAATAACTGATACCTGGAGTTAACAGTAGGAAATTTTGCTAAAATTTCTAGCCCATAAATACTGAAGAGTGTATGAACACAGGGAAAAATTCAAATAAAATTGAGACATCATAATCTTAGGAACTGTATGTGCCCTGGCAGGCTTTTCTAGCACATAGCATTCCTCTCGGAAATGAACAATGACATAGATTGTACTATAACCAATTCTTTAAAGTGGAAAGTGTGCATGGTATCATCCAGTTTACTGAAAGCCAGAATCAGGAAAATAACCAAACACTCTTCAATTTGTACCTCATGAGACCATGATAAAAATAAAGGGGGATCACTTTTATGGAGGACTGAAGGAGAAGGCTCTTTACATGCTTGCTGACTATGCCTTCTTTCCAGAAGTTAATAGAAATACACTACAACCAGACTCAAGGCTTTGATGTCAGGGAGGAAGTGAGCAGAGGTGTTAGGAGATAAAGAGCCTCTTCCACTTGTCAGGTAAACTACAGAAGCTTCCTTTTTATACAAATTATATGTTATGTTCCCTTTGGATAGACACATAAAGGGAAAGCATCTCAGTATGACCAGTGTCTTCCCTTGCCAGTGCAGTCATTAAAGAGAACTAAATTTAAGTAGGTTACCTCTACTTAACATTAAAGAGTAATTAATTTTTACAAACAAGGTATTGTTTATTGTAAAAAGGATGTTTTACATGAAGAGGACCAGAAATTCTTTCTTGAGCTTTCATATAAAGGATACATTGATCTGATTCATCCATGCCCTGGAATTCATGAAAGACAGACTAACATAGCTTTGTGATATTTTGTAAGAATTAAAAAAAAAAGGATCAACAAGCAATTTAAGTTAATTAAAACCCCCCATGGCAGGGGGGTTGGAACTAGATGATCTTAAGGTCCTTTCCAACCCTACCTATGACTCTATGATTCTAAGTCTATCCAGTTAGATGTTTAGACTCATTGCACAATGTCAGAGTTAGGAAAAAAGAGATAACTTCCAATTCATTAATATTAACTTTTTCAGTGAATAATCAAGTGTGTTATTTGTGCCCAAGGCAAAAAGCTGAAATATAAGTAAGTATTTACCAGAGTAGCTACTTTTTAAAGCTTTGTCAGTATTGAAAATAACTGGTGCCAAACTTCTTATGTGAAGTGAATCAAAGCAATATATATTCTCTTGTTTTATTTGTTTCATCACCTGAAATTGTGATTTAATTGTACTTTGCAATGAGTAAATTATCTGTATATTGAAGAGTTATTTCTCTTCATCATGTGCTTGATAAAAGTTTTCATAACTGAGCTTAGTTAGTTTCTTTGATTTTATGTTTCCTTTCTGCAGCCATTGCTCTCTGGACTCTAAGCAGCTTTTACTCCAAGCACACCAGTATTTATGGTGTGCCCTAAAGGACAGTGCCCTTTAAAAGCATATTCATAAAAGTTAGTACAGTCCTCAAGTACAATGAGATCAAAAGAAAAACAGTCTCGAAATGAGCTTTGAGATGAATGTTTTAGAGTCATTATCTGAGGTACACTGGCAGTCTCTAATGAGACATTTGTAATTTAATTGTGTCATGGAGAGACTATAAATTTCCCCCCAAGCCCACATCCAAGTTGTTTTTATAATGAAGATAAAGTAACACACATACCAAAAATCTTTTGAATACACTATAACTTCTTCCAAAAAGATAAAGAGGGCCTATATCCTATTTATGTCACTACACTTGGTTGCATAACAGAGCTTACAACAAGTAGGATAGAGGGCAAGAGTCAGTCTATAATAATTTAATACTGTATAATTCTTTACATTTCTGCTTTAATCACATGATATTTTAAAAGGGGGGACTAGTTCATATCAGTACTAGAGAAAAAGAAGAAATAGCAAGATTTCAAAAGGACGTTCTACAGAATCTTTAAATGGCATTATATTGTGTTTGATGCTTCCTTCAGGAAAGAAAATGTTCTAATATTGCATGACTAAGCTGCTTCTGTGTCAGATTTCTACAACTTTGGATAGACAAGTCTAAAAATTTTTATGCCTCAATCAATACCAAAATGCTGCCAACTCCAAGCTCCTAAATGGATTAGGACAAGCATCTATTTCAGATATAGGAATAGATTGTGCAACACACTCACTTGATCCTACTGATAAGCCCTCCAGGTATGATAATAATATTTATCAGTATGATATTAATATTTATCATGTAATTTGTTATTTTTCTTTTCCAGAAAGTACATACAGATTGCAGCAAAATACTACTGAAGCCCAAAATAAGAAATAATTAAATCATTATGCATAGAATCATAGAGTCATAGAATCATTTTATTTGGAAAAGACCTTTAAGATCATCATATCCAACCGTTAACCTAGCACTGCCAAGTCCACCACTAAACCATGTCTCTAAGAACCACATCATGTCTTTTAAATACCTCCAGGGATGGTGACTCAACCACTTCCCTGGGCAGCCTGTTCCAATGCTTAACAACCTTTTTCGTGAAGAGATTTTCCATAATATCCAATCTAAACCTCCACTGACACAACATGAGATTTTTTACTTTTGTCCTATCACTTTTTACTTGGGAGAAGAGACTGATCCCCACCTCACTCCATCCTCCTTTCAAGCAGTTATAGAGAGTGATAAGGTTCTTCCTGAGCTTTTTCTCTTCCCCAGACTAAACAACCCCCATTCCCTCTGTCACTCCTCATAAGTCTTGTATTCCAGACCCTTCACTAGTTTCACTGTCCTCTGGACCTGCTCCAGCACCTCAATGTCTCTCCTTTAGTGAGGGACCCAGAACTGAACATGGTATTCAAGGTGCAGCCTCACCAGTGCCCAGTGCAGGGATACATCCATCCAGGTCACTGCCCTGGCCCTGCTGGCTAACCTACTGCTGATACAAGTCAGGATGCTGTTGGCCTTCTTGCCTGCCTGGGCACAACCTGGCTCATGTTCATCAGATTGTTGACCAACACCCCCAGGTCCTTTTCCACTGGGCAGTTTTCCAGCCACTCTTCCCCAAGCCTGTAGCATTGCATGGAGCTGTTGTGACCCTGAAGCAATATATGAAAACTGATCAGGAAAGACTGCAGCTATTTGATCATTTTGGTCTGATTCTTCCTTGCTTAATACCTTGTGGAGTCATTTACAGGCATGTAAAGTCAATAAGAAACTGAGGAATGCAATCATGACCATTGTATTTCATACCAACTTTAAGTAAAAATAGAATACACATTCTAGTCAGTGCAATGTATTAGGCTTCTCATTTCAGTTGCTAAATGAACTTTTATGGCCTTAATTTTACAGGGGGTTGAGCTAGACACTGTAATTTCTTCTTCAGACCTCAAAAGTGTAGGACCTATTGAGTAAAAGCCTTCATTGGGTTCAAGTCAATGGAGATTGAAGTTCTACTGCAGCTGGAAGGGACAGGAATTCGCAGGAAACACAGTACAGTATACACCAGAAAAGGAATGGGTTGTTTCAAATAAAAAGTTGTGTGACTTGTTGCTAATTCCAGAGAAAGAAGTTACAGCTTGCAGATGAGGCACGGGCTGTAAACTATTCAGGGTGATTTTCATTGCTCAGAAGGTATAATTAAAAGGATGAAGCAAACTGCCAAAATCTACAATAGGAATGAATAGTGTACACCAGGTCAAAACGGTTCTGGATTCATTTCTGGAAGAAGAGACAGTGCACAGCTGTTAGCTCGAATTTTTAAGGGTGAAGATGATCAGTCACTATATGAATTGATTGGTATTTCCTGGGCATGTTCTTTTAGGATTTAAAGTCTTCTCCTGGACCTTCATGTGTCATTGTTTTTATCTGGCAGCTACATCTATCCAGTAGCAAATACCTTCCATGGACTGGAAATGTATACTTTAGATTAAAATTTCTGTAGTTATCATAAAAAATACCTTGGTGTGAGGGAATTTTCTTGATTTTGCTGTGATACAATTCAGATCAGGCAAAAAGGAATGGGTAGCTAGCTCCACCATTGGGAGCCTTGTCTCCCCTCTAATCTTCATGACAGTGCCTAAATCTGGGAGTATGGACATAACTAACTGCACACACACATCCATGCAATAGTATCACAGAATCATAGAATGGTTTGGGTTGGAAGGGACCTTAAAAATCATCCAATTCCAACCTCCCTGCCATGGGCAGGGACACCTTCTACTAGATCATGTTGCTCAAAGCTCTGTCCAATCTGGCATTGAATATTGTCAGGGGTGGGACTGCCACAACTTCTCTGGGCATATCCAAACACTTGCATATACTTTTTGAGTCCAACTGACTCTACAGCTTTTGCAGTGTAGCATACCATGTAAAAACTCAGAACAAGGGACAAGTAGACAAGTCTGAGGATAATCTGATCAGATGACACTGCAACTGTCATTGAATCCCAGCACAGCAACTCAACCTGTCAAGCCTAAAAGCACACTACCGTCTGAAATGAGTAGAGGCAGGCATAGGTAGAACTGAAGAGCTTTAGAAAATTTAAGGCTCACAAACTTCTTGGATGCTCTAATCCTCCCAGTCATATAGTACCACTTAGACACCTCATCATCTGTAAGAGGAGGATTACCTCTTCTGAGACAATTGTGAAATCACTAGAACAACTGATGTGACTTTAAGGAGTGTATTTCCACACTGCTGGCACAGAAGATATATTCTAAAGGAGGAGGTATTAGGGTGAGAAGAGATTGCAACCATTTGGATTTATTGGAATAATTCTTGGAGCCCTCTGTAGTAGGATGAAAAGCGGAGGGTTAAGGAGCCCTGCCTGCTCCCTAGCATATCTTGAGCTCCCATTTTTTTGGGACTGCAAATGCTGCACCACTTGAGCAAGGCTCTCTTTGTGAGACATAAGCAGCAGGCATGGAGGAGTTGGCCAGGCATGACTGTATTTACTCTTTACACCCCCTGTGACATGGAGCAGCAACCCACTTTCACAGCTCCAAATCAGGGAGGCTGAGTGTGAAGGCTGAAGGGTTTTTAGTATCCTGGACAAGTTACCTGGGACACTAACTGCATGATATCTGCTTACACCAGAGCAGCAGCACAAGCAAAGTCCAAGGCTTTCTCTTCTCTCACTAGCACTGTGGATCCAGTGCAAAGAGGCAATAACTACTTCTGGCTTACCTCCAAATTTACAGGGTCCTGGGAAAATAAAAGCAGTATATGGAGGCAGCTCCTGTGGCTAATCCTGGTGCCATGCAGCCCTCTCGTCGATACCTCTTTACTCAGAGGAGTTAGTAAAATTTAGGTCATATTAGTATCCTACCTATATATGGAAAAGACCATAGACAACCAGCTTTGCTGCTAGGCTTTTTTTCAGCATAGTCTGAGTCACCCTCATTAGAGGTAGGAGCAACAGAAACAGAAACTGAAATTCTCAGTGAAATAGACCCAGAGAAGTTGTCATAGACTCAGTCTTCTCTCAACTATCCCCCAGGTTTTCCTAGGCACTGCATAAATACAGCAGGAGATTCTCCATACCTCAAAGGGGTTTTAATGTAAATATTAGCAGAGATTAAATAGCAGTTCAAATGTTTCAGAATTTTCCAGCTTTGCATACCACATGCATTGCAGGTGGTGCAGCTCTCTTTAGAGCAACTTGAATTGCACAGGTGAAGAAGCCTATGGGGCTATGAGCCTCTGAAAGTTCTTCAGGACTGATTTTTAATGGACTTCCTGCACTGTATTTCTGACCCTATTTTTAACATCTGCCCACTAGCTCTTTGAATATACTGCTCCTGACTGAAAGAAGCTGTCTCAAAGGGGTAAACTCCACAAATTATAAATTGTGTTGTCAGGTGTCAGGTGGGTGGCTGATTTGTGACTGTTACCACTGATACACCTCTGCTGGCTTATGGTGAACATAGTTGGCTTGAATCAATCAGCCTTCCTATCCTTACCCTATTTTCCAGAACATACATAAACACCAAACATAGGTATCCCCGATTTTCATCTGTCATTCCTTGTTTTTCATAGTTCAGGACTAACACCTCATGAAACATATGAAATCTAGATTGCCCTGGAAATGTCTGGCAAACTTTCCACTAACATGAATAGAGTTGGAATCAGTGTCCCATCACTGGGATTTTGACAGTGATATTTGTTTCTATATTATTTATGTCCAATATTTCCTGTCCATAGCATATTTATGGAATATCATAGTAGAAAATAATTCTTTGGCATGAATGTTTCAATAAGCTTTGACACATTTTCAAGATACTGTTCCTTGTTTTGAGGAAGGTGTTCAATGGAAATTTCACAAGCCTTTCTTTTGCACTGAATTTGCTGAATCAAAGAACAAAGAACCAAAAAACCTGTAAAAGGAACACTAAAATCTTGAGAACAGATTGATTATTTCACTGGTCTTGCTCCCATTTCAGCTAAAGAACTTTGGCAAATCTTGTTATCTTAAACACCTGGCCCATTGTCTTGGCTGAAGAGAGATGTTTTTCTGTGTCAGGCCTCCAGGTTTAAAAATATGTTTGTGTCAGCACCAGCTGGTTTCAGTGGTTCATTGATCACACATAGGAAAAGATCCTACCAAGTCCTACAATACTTTAGAAAAATTTGCAGTGAAAGATTTCTCCAGATGTGGTTAATGCTCCTAAATGATCACAGGGAACATCAGAACTATTTTATGGAGCTAGTATTATGTGATAGTAGAACTACACTTACAAAGACTAAATCGATCCTAACTTGTAAGTGCTCAATTCTGGTACTCCAATATGTAAGTTTGTAGTTCCTTCAAAGCAGGATTTTAGATTTATTTTGTTTTTCTTTTCCTACAAATCTCCCTTCATTATTTTGTCCCATAGTACTTGTGTATGGACGGCACAAAGAAGTGAAATAATTGTGAAAAAACAGTCCTGGGACCATAGTCCAACTGGACAGAGCATTGAGTTTGGAAGATCCACAGGAATACTCTCAGTTACCATTGCTTCTGAAAGGCTGCTGCCACTACTCTTTCAAATTTATCTTTGCTCATCCATTTTAGCTATAATCAGGGTTTCTGTGTTCCTACCTGGTATTTCCTGGCCTAGGAACCATGTACAGAAGAAAATACTTCTCTTAGGAGATGTCTGATATGCAGGTAGATTGTACATGTGGACTAAATCTGAGGCTTTCAAAGTATACCAGCCTTTGTGCTTGGGTATTAACAAGCTGTATAGCTCAGGTGCAATTAAATCAATACTGCTGAGAGCTGCTGGAGTCACAGTGAAGTCTGGTTCAGCTGATCTGCTCTTGCACTGACAAAGGGCAGCAGGGCTCTGAAGCTGTTAGGTAGCTGCTTGTGGCAGCTTTCCAGTCACTTTTCCGGGGTTGAGATTAGGCTGGTTGCCTTTGGCACGGGAGTTTGTCAAGAGCACAGGAGGGCTGCAGGAAGAAGAAAGTGGAGCTAATGCGTATTAGCTCTTTTTCTGTTTCTTCCACATGATTGCTGGCAGACCTGACCCATGACAAATCCTTGAAATATGGCTGTGCAGACCGAGATGGGATAGATCCAAGGGTAAAAAGCCTGTGCTTGGGATATGCTGTGCTAGTGACAGATTACATGAGTTCAGATGTATCTCTTCCATCTCCATGTTTGCTATTGCTTACTTAGAGGAAAGCAGAACTGTCAAGGAGGATGGCTGGATAGGGCTCACTTCTTTATTCCTGAAACCTATGGAGTGGGAAAACATATGCTAGTCCAAACACTGACGGTCTCCTAACAATATGGATCATTTGAGACTGAGGAGTGGAGCTGAAATGACAGAGATAGTTTGTGCCAGAAGTGCATTTTTTGTGAATGCTGAAATCCTGACATTCCTGGCTAGCCCAATATAAATATGGCCACCCAAGTGCTGTGGCATTATTTGAGTTCATCTGCTGGATAGCTGTTATGTGGTTTCTTTGGCAGCCCAGTGATTCCTTGAACCGACAGCAAACCACGGCCTTGCTCTCTGTGGCTGCTGCGTGTGAGCCAGTGTTACAAAAAAAACCCCAAACACGCTGTGACCATGCAAAAGCACATGGGCCTGTGCATCCCTGTTGTCATGCAGCTCACTAACGGTGTTTGAAAGCAAGTGTGTGCGTACACCCCACACCAGATCTGTCCTCTCTCCTCCTCACCTGCGTAGCTCTAACAAGGCTCAACCTGCAAACAGATTTCCCTGTCCTCCCTCTTGAAACACAAACAATTTCTCACAACTGTAACTGGAGGAAGAAGCAGCACATTTCTATTAAGCTTGAGCTTGGCTGGGTGTGTTTATGCTTTATTTCTGAGAACTGGACTGGGCATATTAGTAGTGCGGGACAAAGTTCAGCTTGTATGATGTGAAGAGAGCTGTGGGGGAAGATGACCTGGAGGTCGGTACCGAGCTTCCTGCCTGGGATTTTTTTCTTTTAATATTTGTAGTTTGTTGTAATCTGGCCCCTCCTAAGGGAAATAATTTGCTCTGTTCAAGGCATTTCATAAGCTCCAAGGAAAACCTCTTGCTGTGCTGGGACAACAGAGAGGAAGAACCACAGTATCCCACAATAGAGGAGAAAATGTCATAACTTTCCATTCAAATACAAGGCACAACTTTTCAAGAAAGGAAGGAGAAAGACTTTCTAGTAAGCTAGGGAAAGGTGAACTATCAACACCCTTCTTTGAACTGAAAATTAAAAATCAGCAGAAATGCAGTGGAGGCTGTGTACAGGGGTCCTACACATCCTTCAGATGCTCGCCCAAGATCTTTGTACCACTCAGGAGCTATTTAGTCTCTCCAGCAATAACAGAGGAGTAAAACATCAGCCCACACTGTTTTTATGGTTAGTGGATTGCACTACTGCACTGTCAAACCCCAGCATTTTCTAAAACCTAAAGCACCGTAGAAACACTGGAGTGAAGGAAATAGAGAGTTCCACTGTCTCAGTGAGCAGGCAAAATTTCCAAACTATCAGAATGATTTAGAAATGTAAAGTCCATTTATATAGGGCAAGTCAATTAAACCGAAAGTATCAGTGTGTCCTTGCAACTAAGCCATTATAGGGATCCAAAAATTATAGTTGAACCCTAGTTTAGGTTTCAGCACTGCAGCACACCTTTAAGAGGCTCCCACCTTTGCAAATAGAGTTTACACTTCAAATCCACTTGATCAGGACTTAAGTCTGCTACTCAGGAAGTGTTTAACTGTGATGGGGGATAGATAATGTCCCATGTTAAAGCTTCCACAGGCAAGAGAGGGTGCTATCAGGCTGCTGGTGCAGTGCTTGTGTTCATTCTCACAGCTGCCCTGGCTGAAGCGGGGAAAGCCTTTCCAACCTCTCATTACCTTGCTTAATCCAATCCCACAGTACATTCTTTGTTTAACGCTGTCCAGCAGCCTTGAGATAATGGGGATGTTGCTGGAGGAAATGGGGCCAGCTCAGGGCTGGCCTCACAGCTCTCCAGATCCAAACAAATTATTGCCCAGGGGTACTTCAAACACTCTGGATCTCCAAGTGGGTCTTACGGTCCAGTTCCAGCAGGTCAGAACTCAACTGCAGGTTGCATTTAGAGCTCTGAGATGCCTGCTTGTCACCTAGGCATTGGCAAAATCTGGTTTAGTTCAATGATCTTGGGCTGTGCTGGCTGCTGAGGTTCCTCTCAGTGCAGAAAATGCTCTTCTGCTCAGAAGAAAGTAAAACAAGCATGTCAAAAATATCACATGTATGCATGTATGCATGCACATATGTAAAGATATGTATAAACTTTCCCTTTGAGAGCTGTGTTGGGCATGGAAAGTTTTACAGGCCCTTCAATGGATCAGTGCTGTCAGGCAAGAGGAAAAGAGGAAAGTGCAGCAGCTGCAAATCCTCATACAACATCTCACTTAAAATGTCATGTGTGCTACTTGGTTTAAATTGTCACCCCTCCAGCAACCACAAACAATGCAGAAACAGCAGATGTGTTTTCTATTTAGAATTAAACAGTTTATCTCAACCACTGTCATTGTTACAGAGCAAAAATAAATAAATATCCATGTTAATGTAAACTTCAAAAGGTACTTTCTGGCATGAATGGCTATTGTGAATCCAGATTTCACTGCGAAAACTAGGATTTGACCACAGATTTTTTTTTTTTTTCCTTCATGATAGTGATGCTGGCAGCTCAACATGTAGTAAAACTGGTGAAAAAGATTTTTTGGCAAGATATAGCATCCAATAACTCATGTCATTTAGACTTAATGGTCCAGAAAATTTAAGTAAACATCATAAATGTCTTTTGTTATTAAACTTTTCATTCAAACATTTTGTTTAACTCTTTCTTAATGGAGACTGAAGATGACATTTTAGGCATATATTTTCCTATGTGATAATCCTAGAGTCACCTCATTGTGATTTAAAGATTTGCCACAGTTTTAGCCTAGGCAAGCATTCAGCAATTAAGACAATAGTTGGTGTGAGCATGTTCTCCAGAGAAGTTAAGCTAATGATGAATTTGACCTTTAGAGGTCAAGGTCAATTTATTGTACAACTCTTAGTTTTAACAGTCTATTGCTTTGTACTTCGTAGGAGCAAGCAGCTTCTTAAGCAAGAGCAACCATTCAGATATACTGGATCCTATTTTATTTTTATGAAGACACTACTTGTAAAAAGGGTGTTGTTGAATGATGTGGTTGGGATAGGCCTTAGGAAAATATAATCTTTTTGTCCAAAAAATGTACAGCTTCATTAGTAATCAATGCCTTTTTGCACCAATGTTTACATTTAATATACAAAACCAAAGAAGAACTCTGTCTAGTTGTGAAGATATTTTGACTAAATGAAGCTTGATTTGTTTCCATAGCCCAAGAAAAGTTCCAAAGCTGAATATCACTGTGTTCCTCTTTGTGTATGACATGGCCTTCACCAGTACCTTTCTTGTGTTTGATTTCCAGCCAGTATTTTAAGATCTCACCAGCCAGCTTGTTTCCAGATTTTACATTTTTACAAAGAGTTTTTTGTCTTTATAGAAGCAAACACACAAATGTTCCTGTTACTCTTCCTGCCTGAAATGGGCAGAAGTGTATATGTGACCAGTAATAAGCTGTAAAGCTTTAACTGTCAGTAATACATGATCTTATAACACATTCAATTCAACGCTTGTTCCTCCACAATCATCAGAGTCCTGCAACTCTGCATTACTTCTTAATAGTTAACTAGATGTCTGCAAACAATGCAGTCACCAGGACAGGCACACAATCAGTGTCAGCATTTTGAATGGGCTGAAGAAGACACTGTAACCCATCATTCTCTGGGTTCCCTGTAAGAAAAGGATCATTTTGAGAACTGCATAGTTTCTCAGTGGTTAAGGCCAGAAGGGATCTTTAATTCATCTGATCTGGGAGTAGACCACAGGCACACGATTAAGATTCATCAGCATGAAATCTCAGCAGCTCCTTTCACACCACAGATCGCTGATCTAATTCAGCTGTCCTGTCCTGGGACAAGATCTGTCTCCAGTGTCTGGGGGGAAGGATTAGGAAGTCCTCCCTCTGGACAAGATGGGACATTTGTTGAGTGTTGCAATGGAATTCCCTCCTCATCTCTAAGCAACTGCCTGTAAACATCAGATAAAATTGGAACTCTTGATAACTTTATATAGAATCAAAAATCATGGAATAATTAGGTTTGGAAGGGACCTTAAAAGATCATATAGTTCCAACTCCCCTGCCATGGCAGGGACACCTTCCGCTAGACAAGGCTGCTCAAAGCCCCATTCAACCTGGCATTGAACACTTCAAGGAATGAGACATCCACAACTTCTCTGGGAAAACTGTAGCAGTGCCTCACCACCCTCATAGTGAAGAATTTCTTCCTAATATCTAATTTGAATCTACCCTCTGTCAGCTTAAAGCCATTCCCTCATGTCCTGTCACTACATCCCCTTGTAAGAAGTCAGCCTCCAGATTTCTTGTAGGCTCTCTTTAGTTATTGGAAGACAGTTACAAGGTCTCCCCAGAGCCTTATCTTCTCCCAAATGAACAAACGCCAGCTCTCCCCACCTGTCTTCACAGGAGAAGCACTCTAGTCTAGTCCTCTGATTATCTTCATGGCCCTTCTCTAGACTCACTTGAGCAGGTTCATGTCTCTCTTGTGTTGGGGTCCCCAGAGCTGACTCCAGGTGGGGACTTACAAGAGTGGAATAGAGGGGGTGAAACACCTCCCTTGACATTCTTCCTGGTCATGCTCCTTCTAATGCAGCCCAGGATATGGTTGGCTTTCTGGGTTGCAAACACACACTGACTGCTTATGTTGAGCTTCTTATCAACCAACATCCCCAAGTCCTCCTCAGGGCTGCTCTCAATCCATTCTCTATCCAGCCTGTGCCCCAACCCAGGTGCAAGACCTTGCACTTTGTTTTGTTGAACTTCAAGAGGTTGCCATTGGCACATCACAGTTTTTTTTGGCTATCTTGACTCCTCTTCTGGTTTATGTGATTTGAATATAGATCTGAAGGACTTTTCCAAACATGGTATTGCATCTGAGCTTCTTTTTGCAAAGCAGTAATTCTGGATCAACATTCCTGAATAATCCCATGAGTGAACCATTTTAATGAGCAATAACAATATCTACATATGGAATTACACAGAAATAGTTACACAATTTAGTTTTCTGCCTGCAATTGTGCCAAGCTAATTTACAAGTGTAAATAATCCTTAAGAGGTAACATATTTACCCAGAACAGGAAATTCATTCTTTTATCGTAAGACTGAATTTGTACAATTGAAGGATCATGCAATACGAATGGAATAGACAGAAATCTGTTACTGAATGGGAATTGAAGGGCTTAACAGCTGAAGGGCTTAACTAAGTGCATCACTGAATAATTAAGGCTTTTAGTTTTTACTATTGGCTTGAGTGTTCATACCCACAAGCACCTATAAATTCTCCAAACAACTGAATTGTATATTCACATACATATCCTCTTCCTCTCAGTTATAGCTTGGAAATACTTTTTTCTTTTCTGACATATATTAACATATATCAGAAAGGGAAGGGGAGCCTTTAGTTACTTACCAAAGTATGAGTGAAAGCAGACTGTGAAAATTACAACTAAAGAGGTAATTTCTTTATTTTTTTTTAAAATGCTTCTGCAAGATTTAAAATTAATTTGCAGTAACTTGGACATTTGAGCAGATTAATTTGAAGCCAGTATAATTTTCATATTGGCTTGCTTTTATTTTCAGAGAGCCTTATTTGAAGTTATTTTAGGCCATCACTCTTCAGGGATCCTGAGGTCAGACCAAGAAACCTTCCAAAGAAAAAAGAATTTCATAATAAAACAATGCTATCAGATAGGAAATATAAATGCTAACGCTATCTACTTGTCAGAGAGCACGGATAAGTTGTTACAGCATTACTCTGACAAAATGGATTTGCTTCCTTACTGCGGAAATCATACTACTGCTATTAGTCTCAACAGAAAAAAAAAACACAACAAACAACAAAAAACCAAACAACAAACCAGTTTCTGTTTAATAAAGTTAAAAACAAAAACCCTTATAAGAGCAAGAGAATAAGTAACAGCAAATCACCTGATTTGGTCCTTTTCCTTTTTGTGAGCTGCCTAGGAAAACCAATTTATTTTGCTGAAGCTGTTTTATTTTCTTAGCTTGTTTATGACATTTAGTTATACAATCATTTATGCCTCACACACAATTTCTTCAACGTATTTAAGCAGTGCTAGTACCATTTATTCTTACAGAGATCATGACAAAGTTTTACTGTCTTGATTCAACAAATAACTCTCAGATTCCAGTTTCCACGTTAGACACAATCAAATATGCAGTGTACTTGATTATTCTCTGATATCAAATAAAACATCTAATATTACTTTTATATCCTTTCTTCTGTGAACATGGATGGTAGCAAATTTACTCAATAGAAAAAATAATGACCATAAAGTTGGCCAAACTTAATGTCAAATTAATTCAGTTTTATTTAAGTGTCTGCACAAACAATATAATTGGTAGTTAAGTCTGTAGCTCCAGGCTCTACCTCAGCTCCCTCTGCCTCAACACAGAGCATATGCCCCTATGCAGGTCAATCATGTTTTGTTGAAATCATGCCAAATAGACAAAGGTATCTGTGATGCAAACTGTAGGGGTAAGAATATGTTAATTAAATTTAATCCTTTATTAATTTTGTTTTTAATAATTTTACCTATATTTGAAACACAAAAGTATTAGGATTCCCAAAATGCCATCTTCAAATCTTTTCTTTCCAATGACTGACTGTCAGGGCAAGAACTGCTTTCACCACTGCGATGTTATTTCTCACAAGGTGAAACTTTTGCTTTTCACCTGGGAAGAGAAGCTCTGCAGATTCACATGAACAATGAAATAACTGCTTAAGATTCTGGCTTCTTCTGAATCCTGAATCCTGACTCATCTTGTAGCTTCATGCCCAGTTTCAGCCCTCAGTACCCCCCTTTTAGGGACTCCAAGCATCTTTCCTTGATGGGGCTGACAGCAGCTCTCACACTCCTCACTAGCTTCTCATACCCGCAGGAGTTTTGCTCAGGAAAAGAAATTTTTCTTCCATTGAAATGGCTGCCCAGATAAACCAGAGAGAGTTGAGCCCTGTGCACCTCTGAGCAGTGGGAGTGAGGCAGGATAGTGGGTGTTCAGAAGCAGCAGTCACAACTTAAGAGCATTCTGGGTATCTCCTCCCTCCTGTCCCCCAAAACAGAACATAATTTGGTTCTGATTTCCTTCACAGACAATACTAAATAAATTAATCCAGATACCTTCAGAACTCTTTTTCCTCAGATGATGATGGGAAGCAAAAGGGCCATGCCCATCTTTGTCTAATGACTTGCCCTTATCACAGTAAAAGTACTGCATTTGCAATGGAGAAAAATGTTCTTTTTGGGAATAGGGAAGACAAAAGAACATGGGTAAAATGGAAGTAGTGAAGAGATGAGAAGGAAAGACTTTGAAGATTAACAGTGAAAAAATGTTAATTGTAGGAGGTGAACACAAGAGATGATGCTTATGATGATGTTACTTGCCATCCTAAAAAGTATGTGTGGTTATCAAATTATCAAACTGTTTGGTTATCAAATGATGAAATTAATTAAACTCCAGTGTGGCACAGTGATACTGCTGAGATGGTTGTCTTTTGTGATTTTGGTAGCTCAGGGTCATTAGGAAACCCAATATAATACCTACATTTTCCTGAAAATTTCTTTCACTGAGGAGCAAACTCTACTTTGACTGCTTAGATTAAAAATAAAATAATTGTAATCAAGACTAAAACATCACATATCTCAGAATGAAGGTAAGCTTTGCTTCAATTTCTTTCAAAATATGTATGGAAAGGGAAAGAAGCTCTAGCTGTGAACAGTGAAAAAAGGGATCTCCTTCAGATCTCATTCAAGAAAGGCAAGAGTTGCCTTCTCCATCTTGGTTTTCTAATGGCTGCTGCAGGTGAGTGGGGCTGCTGTTACCAGCCATCCTATCCAGGTATGGCCATGATCCTGGATGTATTTCTGATTGGCAAATTATGCAGCAGACCATGGGGTGCCTAGGTATCTATGAACGAAAGGCCAAGTCAAAGCATGGATCCTTGCAGTAACTTATCTGGGAAATTCTCCTAGTCTGAAAAATGCTCTCTGTTCCTGTTATATTCTTATTAGAGCCAGTAAAGTCTTGGAAGAGGGAAATAAGTGTTAATTCCCATCTTGATTACCCCTTCAGCTTTAAGCTGGAGCACTCCAGCTGGGGGTGAAAGGCCTGTTCAGTGTCCTGTTGTCAGAGCTTACTGGAACCTGTTCAGTTTTTGAAAAGCTCAGGGAAAAATACTGTTTCATTGCAAATTAAAGCCTTGAGGGGCACAAAAAAAAAAATGATAAGATGAACTTCTGACTTTGACTGAACTTGGAATACTTACCTCCCCCACTTCTATTAATTGCCATATGTTATTATTAATTTCAGTATTCCTTTATATACATGACACTGAACACTGAGTAGCATCATTAATGAAAAGTCAACAAAACCAATGACATTTCATATTCTGCATAAAGTTATCTGAGTAAGAATGACTTGTTATTTCTTTGTGTGCATGAAATATAAATCATCTTTCCATCTGGGTGAAGCAGTCACGGTCTCAACAGTGCAGATCTCTTTGAATTGGCATGGAAAATGAAAAGGAAGGGAAGACAAGCCAAAGGAAGTAGTCCAGTGTTGTTTAGTCACAGCAGCAGCAACCATCCCACAGGAAGTATCTCTGGCCAAAAGGATGAGGGGCGGTCTCCCTTCCACAGCTCTGACCCTTGCAGTGTTGCAAACCTGTCTGCAGGGTGTTAGAGCCAAGGAGTATGCTGCTCGAGAAAGCCTGGGACATTGGAGCAAAGTAGTGAACCACAAACCATGACTGCATTTGCACCGGGCAGCAATCCTGCAGGCTGGGTGCTGTCTTTGAGGGGACTGACACAATGCAGATGGGCAGCAAGAAAACAGCTTTCAAAACCCTGATCGCTGCCAGCACTGCAAACATCACTGCTCCTTTAGTTCACCACGATTTCTTCATTGCAGCCTCCCATCTGGTTCAATCAGATCCTGTATGCGAATCAAGCAAAGAATTTCTGCTTATCACTTACTAATATGTCCAACTTAGACACAACAGTTGGCCAGACGGATGCTTCCAACAAAACTTGACCATGGGCTTTGCCCCACACTTAGAAGAAGGGAGATTCTTCAGTAATGTAGCAGAGCTAAACTAAGTCTGTGTTTGGTTTTTAAAAGGAAAGCAAAATTATGCAGATGTAGAATTTTAGAAGGCCAGATGGATTGTATCTGGAAGTGTTTATAATTTTTAATATTTTGAAGCCAGATGTTGATGCACAGATATTGCTGGTTGCAGCCATAGGAAGCTGTATTAGAAGGACACTCTCTAACCTTTGTTAAAAAATTACAATGTTTTGATTCAGTTAACATCAACTATTAGTACAGAACTGGCCAACCACTGCTGTAAGCCGTTAAAAAAATAGGAAACAGATGCTCAATAGAAAGAAAGCTATCAGCCAGGGCATTCCTGATCTTTTCATAAAATGTAAACTTAAATACTTTATGTGTCCTTTAATGAACTGCTATGGAACAACTATAGTAGTCAAAACATCTCACAAGATTACACAAATGCAATTTGTCATTTATTAATATTTCCACAGAAGTGGTGTCCCTTTGAAAAAGGGCACAGAGGTGGCACATGCCAGGTGATAAATGTAAAGCATTTCTGTGACAAGAACTCAACTCAGATCTGATACTTGTAAGACTGATGGCATTTTGATTGTAAGAAAGCAACAGCTTTTATCCTTCAAAGAGACTGTGGCTGTGGGGGAAGTAACAGCCATATCTACATTATGTGGCAGCATCTATACATGTTAACAAGTATATGATAATTGATCATATTTGCAGAAAGGACAACCACAGCAATGTTTAGAAACTGAGAACAGAGTAGAGATTTTGCTGCTGAAGCTTGCTCTGTTGTTACATTGCGGGATTAACTCTGCTTTTTTTTTTTTTTTTTTTT
>NDXB01011674.1:230032-248641 GCA_002631895.1 Agapornis roseicollis | reverse complement strand
TTTTTTTTTTTTTTTTTTTTTTTTTCACTGCCTTGCAAAGCTGAGTGATCTGGTCCTGCCCTGTTCTCCTAGCTGAGAACAGTGATGAGTGGCAGGCACATGATAGTGCAGCACCTGCCACCCTCCTTGGAGCTGTGACTTCTGTCTCAGAGAAACAATGGAGCTGGACCAAGACCCTGAAGTAAGTAAATTTTCTGAGTTCCCCATGTCTTCCTTTCTTTCTGTAAAATGGGGACAATAATGCTTCCTATCTCCTCCTACTTTCTCATTTTAATACAGACCAATAATGGCATGCATTGCCAAATTGCTTTGAATTACAATGGAGCCAAACCAACAACCTTTCATTCAAACCACTTTATACAGATTGACTTGCTACTACAAGCAAATTTGACAGCTGGATCCTGCCCTCATGGGGATAACAGTAAAACAAACAAACAAACAGAAAACAAGTTAAAAATGGAAAGATATATTGAAGGTATGTCTTAATGTGCTGTGGAAACCAAGGCAGAATGATCCTTCCTTACTGCAGGGCTTTTCCGCAAAACATTTCTGGAGAAACACTCACATTTATGCTTCTCCTGTCCACTTTGTACTCTGCCTGTACTCTTTCAAGTTAGGGAATGCAAGCAGGTGACGGGACGGATGAGGCAATTTGATCTACATGGTCCTTCTGGGTTTTCTAAATGGCCTGGGGGAAATGTAAGCTCAGCAGTCAGAGGTATGATTGAATATAGTATAAAGTGATTTGAGATAGAACTCCCAGGAGAAGGAAGTTCAGAATGAGACTGTTTCCCTTCTTGGCCACATAAGCTGGGCTCAGTTACCACAGTCCTTGGTCATTCGCACCTTAGGTAACAAGTCCCAGGGTAACTCAGGCTCTCCATCCTGCAGCATAATAGGGAGATGAAATGACCACCAATGTACCCTACACCTAACAGAGGGGATCTCAGAGCTGCACTCTTCTTATGAATCATCTTGGTTGATTCACATTTTAAAAATGCAGTTTCTCAAGCACAGCAGCAGTAGTTTGTTAAAACACTGGATACAGTTGCTGCACAACCGAAATAACACTCCCCAGGCTCTCCTCCCCATTTAGCACAGCCTTCAATGTTTATCATATGAAATCAGCACAACCACAAACTGGATTACTTTTTTTTTTTTTTTTTTTTTTTTTTATCTTTCCCCCAGATTAGATGCAATTTGCACATGGGGCAAAGAGAGGGATACCTCCTTTAAGTGTATTTTAGCAACCAATTGGTTTAGGTCTTTTGTTCACAAACAAGCTGCTACTTCTCTCTGTCCTTGCTTTTGGAGGCTATCCCACATTTCAGCTCATGCTAACCAGAGCTATATTACATCTGGCACTGTCCCTGTGATTGCTCAGGCAGCTGGAACAAGTTAGATTGCATTGTTTCCTGTGACTTCCCCTTGTATATCAGTTGCCATTACTCCACCTCTGCTGGAGCACTTTTTCATCTATGTTCTCTCCTTCTGTTCTCTGCAAACTGCCAGAAGTTTTCACCATTTCTTCATTTACACTGTGAAGTACATAGAAGGCCAAATATCCAAAAGCAGATGCTAAGGAAAATATAGTATAGCTTTTGGACCAGAGCAATAGAGATTACAATAACTGCTACTGTACTACTGCATTCAGGACTGTCCTTATTAAATGTGGGCACTTCTCTTTCCTGAAGGAGGACAATGTGAGGTGTTTTTGAATCATTCTTCTTGTAGTTTACAAATCTGAACATTTCCAGACAGCAGCCTAAACCCCAGGTCCACTATGTGTAAAACAAAAGTGATGTTATTAGAAACATCACCTACATTTGGCAGGTGATAACTTTGTCAGAGGAAGCTCCTAAGAGCCGTTTCCTTATATGAAGTGCTCATTATCTTGAGAGTGCTGATGTAAAGCTATATCCCTGTAAATCCAGCCTGGGCAAGACACCTTCTCTATCCTTTCAGAGAGCTGGGAATGAAAGAGACAATTGTTTCAGTTTCTGTGGTGAGACACAGCCACTAGTTCATATTTCCCTTGTGCCACCATATGCAGCTTGCTTCTTCCCTGCTAGATGTACCTAGCCAAAAGCTGGGCCCCAGCACCAGTGGGCTTTGCAGTAGGTGCTGCCATAGTTCAAGTTATCATTGCCCTGCAGTGCTTGTCTGAAAGCCACTTCATTACCCCAATTCATACCTCTGGATTATGGCTGGAGCTGCCATGACAGATGATGCTTTTCTCTGGAAATCTGTGGACTGTGGGCTAGAGGTTGCATTTTCTCATTGCAAACATTTATGGTTACAATGGAAAGAAGGCATTACGTTTGATGTAACATAGGTAAGGTGAAAGATGTATAAATTTTCTATAAAGTACAGATACACTCTACCCATTTATTTCTGGTCCAGATTTGGATTACTATTGTTTATTTCTTAAGTGCCAACAATGTGCTCAGAGCTGTAGAAGACTTGAAATTAAGACAATCCCAGACCTCAATAACTTGGATCTGAAATTCTCCAAAAGTCAGAAGAGGGCTTAGATCAGGTGTTCAGGCTCATCTCCATTATGAAGTGGTGCTGAAAAAATCCAGATGGTTAATAAATGATTGCTGCATTTTCTTGTAAAAATGTAAAATTTATTGTAAATGACTAATTTTTCTAATGAATATTTTGGAAGTGATGTCTATGTGGAGAAACTATAAACTGCAATAAATTGCTCAGGGGTTGCCTGATGTTTCTGGGGGCTGAAGAGAATAGAAACTTTTGGCCAAAATGATGAAAAACTTTCAGACAAGCCAGGGAGTGAGTGCCGACATGGTGTAATCTTAGGCATCCATTAAAGGCTTCAGGCTACATTATCTGTGTAAGTGCTGGACAGACATAGACTGAGGCACCAGAGCCTGTTGTCACAAATAAATGTTAGGGCTGTGAGAACAGCAAAACTCATGTGTTGATATACATTGGGAACTGAGGATCACTCTCTTTCTCAATACATCCATTCAACCTGGGGATTAAAAAAAGATGCACAAGAAGAGTGACCTACACTTTCCTGGTGAAGTACAGAGGAAGATCAGGAAGGAAGGGATTAACTTTCTGGTGGGTATGGTTGGGCTTTACACTCAGTTCTTTGCCCAAAGCACATCAATCCTGTGTACTGCATTGCTTATGTATGAGATTATATTCACAGCCATAGAAAAGGAGCACACAATGTGTGTGTGCAGCTTTTTCCTTCCCCTAAACTTGCACCTCTGTTCCTTTGGGATTCTGGGCCTCAAACACCTTGTACTTGATGTGGAAAACACTCATGGTAGTTGACAGGAGGTGCACATTTATTAGATGTGTAATCTGCTTTAACAAGAAGCAAAGCCCTGGGTATTTGAGCCTCAAACAATCTATTCCTCATTACTACTCCTGTGACAAATAAAACCAGCTGACACATGTGGCACAATCCAAAGCCTAGGGAAAGTTCCCATTGATTTCCATGCCTTCTAGATCAAACCATCACCAGCTAGGGAATTACTTAAATCTAGAATGAGAATTATTATATAAAAAAAAAAAAATTAAAAAAATCTATCACTGTTTTGTACATGCTGGGGAGAAAGCAAACACCTGTTCCTGGTAATTTTATTCCAAGTTTGTGCGAACATTTTGTTCAGCTTATTTTTCCTCCCATATCCCCTTCTCTCCCCATCTCCACAAACTGGTCATCTCTGACGTTGCATTAACATAACTAATCTCTGGGTGGAAAAATTACATTCCATTGTGGATGTCTCTAGCCTGGAGCAGGGTGAATGACACACCTGTGTATGAGACCTACTGCGTTGTTTAGCATGGATAATAAATGAGTGGATGTGATTTGTTCAAGGAATGTGTACAATTACAGGCAAATACTGTAAACCACTCAAAAGCCTTTCCACCGGGACAGATCCTCCTGTCTTTACTCAGGCGAAATTCCCACCACTTTCCTGTCTAAACACAACCTTATTTGCAGTTCAGGTTTATCGTAGGCAGTCGGAAGGATGAGGAAAAAGGGAGAGGTGTTGCTAGTGCTGCTGTGCTGAGAATCTTTTAGGTGGAGATAAAGAGTGGAATGACCCCTAGTGTTCTGGCCGGGAATTACTGGCCTTCGGCTTAGTACCGAACTGAACTTCCGCCGGTGTCCCGCAGACGGCCCTATATGATGCAGCAGCGATAGGCACAGAGGCTGCACACACAGGCAAATCAAATGTTCTTTCATAGAATCGGAGAATCGTTTAGGTTGGAAAAGACCCTTAAAATCATCGAGTAGAACCATTAACCTAGCACTGCCAAGTCCACCACTAAGCCATGTCCCTAAGCTCCACATCTACATGTTAATACCTGCAGGGATGGTGACTCCACCGCTTCCCTGGGCAGCCTGTTCCAGTGCCTGACAACACTTTCCGTGAAGAAATTTTTCACATCTTTACCTCCCAAGTTTTGGTTTCCTTGATTGGTAATGGTATTTTTAACAGCTAAATGTAAAGGTGCATAAATTTCTGCTGATTTCTAGCACATATTAGGGTAGTTTTGGAGGAGCAAATTACAGCATTGCCTCCTTTAAATGCCTTCCTCCTTCAGAAAAGTGGTCTAGGTGGGTTCAGAGGGTTTGAGCAGGAAGAGGCACAGGCAATTTACTGATTCCGGTCTCCCTGCTGTTACTGGTACCACCTACAGCCTGTGACAGCCCACTCAGTTCCACCTGCTGAATTTGGGCTTGTTTCCCTGTATCATCTCTGGCTCACTGTGCTAACTTCTACATCAGACCGTGATGCCTCGGCAGCCGGGAGCTTGACCTCCCACCGCTGGCTGGTAGGCTGCCTGTAGCCAGCTCTCCAAAACTCCTCTGCTTCCAAAACGTGAACCAGCCTTGGGGCCCCAGGCACTTACCTCCCGCTGCTTTCCCTGAAGTATCCTCAGGAGGCGCTGGTACAAAGCCTCCAACCGCCTGGAGCTCAGTGTCAGGAGGTGGCAGTGTCTCCCCATCAACGGCTGCACCGCAGTTCCAAACAGCAGCCAGAGCAAGAAGGCCTTGAGCACAACCAAAGCCATAAGCATTTGTCTTGATCTCTCCTGAAACATGCTCAGCTGTGCGTTTGTACAACCCATGCGTAATAGTCTGGCACTGAAGGAGAAACTTGGTGTCTGGAGGCTTGGGAGCAGCACCAGCATCCCTTAGGCTACCTGTCCACCCTGCTGCTACTGCCTGTGAGATAGGGGTGAGGGCTGGTTGCTTCAGCACAGGCACTCTCTGCTCCCTGCTCTTTACACTTACCAGCCAGCTGGGTCAGGACTTAAGCAGGCACTAAAACAGGCTAAAATGACTGCTTCTGAGCTTTGTGTTGATGACACTGGTCTCCCTGACAAGATCATTGGACCAATGCAGACAGCTTTCTAAACTCTGTTCAGCTGGTGAGCTGAAGACAGCAATTGCTGTTGCACAGGGTACAGAGAAATGAGAAGTTAGTGCAAGGCAGGTGGGTACACAAGCAGTACCTCATGTGTTTTGCAGCAGGCAAATTACAACTGGTTATATGTACTGTATACAACCAGATAGATGCTTGAGCAGCAAAAGTTTCACATCCCCATTCAAACCTTCCCATAGCTAAGGTATCGAGAATCACAGTTTCTGCAATCACAGCAAAATCTACTTGGGATCAGCTTATATGAAAAAAAGAGGAAATATGTACAAATAATGTTCTGTAAATATTCCAGGGATTCACTGTTCTAGGCATAAACCACCACACAGCTGTTCACCTGTGATGGTTTGTCTGCTACCAGAGTGATAGCTACCACAGTGCTGAGTGATAGGAGAAATATCAGATTTTTTTTCTGGGAGGGCTCAGTGTGAGGCAGAAAGGGAGGTCGCATTCTCTATCTCAACACCAGCCTATGGCTAGAGAAGAAAACTGCTTTCCAGTAGCACAGCAGTTCAGGAACAGCTCATATTCAGAGTGCTGCTGCAGTAACCGCTTTACAGATTTCAAGCCCTGATCCGTACCAGCAGCCTCTAGCCCTGTCCCAGCTCCTGTCTGTACTTCTTCCTCCAGTTTCACCTCCAGAGCTCTTTGTGCACCTGGATCTATTCAGCAGTGTGGAGGGGCCTTGTTTCACTTCTTTTTCCCTCCTCCCTTAGTCAGTCCCATGTCACATCTCTTCATCTGCACTGATCCAGTCCCAAGAACTCCCAAGATAGAGGTGGGAGGGTCCTTGAGACCCTCTAGTTTCTCTTTTATTTAACAAAACCAACAACAAAATGGTTTCTGCAAAGGTCTTTCCTTGCTTCCTGCAATTATTTTCGAAAGGAAATTTATCTCTGGATTTGTCTTTTTTATCAGTCCCTTTTCTCCTCCCCAGATTTTTCAAGACTCTTCCACAGATAGTCCACATCACCTGTGAGAAAGACAACCGGCAGTTTCTGACAAACTAACAACATGTGTCTCTCTGAGACTACTAGTCTGCCCAGAAAGTGAATGAGTGCATCAGTTAGTGCTTCCATTAATATTTTTTTGGTGTCTGAGGTGATGAAGCATTTCACAAAATCCTCCGCCAGAGCATCATGTTATTAAGATTTGTTCTACTTCCAAAATGAAAAGCTGTAATCTGCTTGCCATTTGTGTCAACCTGCTTCTGTCAGACACTGTATAGTGGTGAGGCCAAAGGATCCAGGGATCCATAAAACATTTGTCTGAAACATGTATGGATGTCTTCCATTGAGGCAGCTATTGAAAAGTTTGTTGTATCCTACAAATTCTATCCTATGTTTCAGAACATTTATATTTCTGCTCTTACTATTAAGTTTCAGTCTGCTCCCAAAATGAAACGGGCAATGGAAAAACATGGCAACAGCTAGGAATTTTTTAAAGGAACCCTGTAAGTATTGCCATGGCAACACTGTAGTCCACGTTTGTTTGCTGTTAATTCCACCAGTTTTACCAAAATAGTGAGGAGCAGAAAAGACTTCAGGAAGTCTTATAGCTAGCAATTTTAAGAGAGGCATTCAGTAGTACCCTATTTTTCAGGAAGCAAATTAATACATCTAGCCTCCCATCTCTCCTCAGCCCAACAGATGCACTCAATTCAATTGAGGTATGCTGAAAGATGTAATGGCACTGGCAAAGCCTTTTGGAGACCATCAACTACTGTGAATAATGCTATGACTAAGTTTACTATTTAAATGGCCAAGGTCCAAGGAATTTTCGGGTATCAGATAGCTATGAGATTGGCCCGCCAGCTCCATTTCACTTACTACTCCTAGAATGAATCAATACACAGAAAATTTGTGACCTCAATCAGGCATCTAAAAGAGAACAGGGCCACAGCTTTCTTAAGGTTGCTTACAATTTTTTTTGCACAAAGCCTCTCTAGGAAGAGGAGCATGGGAATACTGGTTCTTTTTTTTAAGCCTGGGAGAATGCAGAAACATTTTGCAGATAGCTGAATTACTGACTCTCAATATGCTATGGCCTCAGTAGAAAGGAAACTCATTCAGTGCAAATACTGTGCTTTTCTCTTAGTTTCTTTGAAAATCAAGTTCTGGCTCCAGAGATCTTATGGAATGTCTCCTGGGAATGTCTCTGTAGCTAACTCATTGCCTTGTTAAGCACAGGGTGATAAAGTTACAGAGATCCCAATCTGACCATTTATCTCCGCCTGTTCTTATACACTGAGAGCTGGAAAAGCCCCACACACTGCAGTGCAAACTCTTTGGACCACATTCCTGTCATCTCCAAAGGCTCTTTCTGTTGCTTTTGTAGGCAACAATAGGTCTGGTCTGTTTTTCTGATAAATTATGCAATGTGTCTGAGACATAAATTTGGCTCACAGAAGAAGCATTTGCCTGGCTGAAAGGCATACTGTAAAAACAAATGTACTTATTGGATTGTCTACCATCACTGAAGTCATCATCTTCCGGCCAAGGCCAAATGTTACAGTGCACATGTCTTCCCTCATCTCTCAAGCAAATCACAAGACTGCTTACACAACTCTGAGGAAACTTCACTACAGATAGCATGCTATGGAGCTGACACTTCAGTAATGTTACACATGTGTGTTCGTAGTTTATTGGATGCCCATCAGCTTCAGAGATAGCAATTTCAGGAAGTTTTCTCAAGTAACGCTCAGACACTCACTACCTCTCATTAAATGGGCCGTGCAGCATAATCTTCTCTTCAAATGGCCTCCAAAAAATTATTGCCACTTCCTAGGCAGATGTCAAATGTCCCATAGGTGGATTTATTCTGAGGCAAATGGAATTTTAATCCTCGGTGCCCAAACTTGCTCAACCATCGTGAAAAGGTTATTCCTTGGTGCCCCTCTAACTTAGATGTAAGGGCCATTGTCAGACAGCTGGAATTCTGTTTAAATCCCTGGATGCATTGTTCTCTATTGAATAAAAGCAGCTAGTATACATGCCAATAGAAAGTAATGGTTAGCCCTGATTTTAAAACTATAATTCTGGATTAATGCAAGCTCTCAACTAAAATTAAGTAGGAGAAAGATAATTTTTAATGCATGATAGTTAAAAAACAGACTAGAAAGCATATCAGGGATTATCAGCAAAATAAATCATAAAATGTAAAAATACTGTATGAACAGAGATACTCCATCAGGAAGGGGCAAGAAAGAGTGAAATACCTGAATATTGTTTCAGCTATCTCAGGCATCTTTGCTGAATGCACAGCTATCCACTACTGAGTATACAGATAATTAACCTCATAAAACGTGGGAGTAGGAAGAAGGGGTCAGGAAAAATACAGTGTCATTACCAAGTACTACTACCCTTTTCTGACATGCCCTGTCCACTTGATAGAAGTAGACAGTAATTACTGTTATTTTGCTTTCCCTATATTCCACAGTTCTTCCTTTCCCATAATATTGTGCAGGCAATAACAAATAAAATTGGGAGAACAAATACAGAACAGAGAGATATGTTTTCAAAACAGTTGTAAGTAACCTGTAATTTTGGGTGGCAAATACAGGTTTGAAGGAAAGAGCATGGTAAGTTTCAGAACAGGCTACAGTTTTAGATGATGAATAATATCATCAATCCCCTCATTGCTGGTAGTTATACAAGTTGCTTTCTTAAACCAGTAGCTGTGGAAAGACTGGGATAAACTTGTTCAACATGGGGAGCAGCCTCTTCATCTGTCCTGAAAGTTTTTCCTTTTTCGTTGAAATAACCTGGTACTGGTCCCTGTCAGAAACAGGCTAGATGTGATGGATAGCTGGTCTAATCAGGTCTGATATGGCTTTTCATAAAACACATAGCACCTGCCTATGTTCTCCTGCATAACTTTGAAAGACTGAAACACCTTCCACTTGTGAAAACATCCAGAGAGCCTTAAAGCAGAAAATTCCCCAAGCTGGGACAAGCTTTGGACATCTGAGACACAGCACACTGCAAGGAGCTGGCAAGGGAGTGCAGCTCTCAGTATTGCTGGTCCTAGGTTTTAGCTAACAAAGCAGCCTTTTACCTATTGCTGGGCTTTGTCCCTCATGTTTTTTTCAATGGACAATTAATGTAATGATTTCTGTGGTTTTAGTAGCAGTAACAGAAATAGTCTTTTGCAGAGCAGGTCAATTTATCTGAAGAAATAGCTGCAAGTAGGCAAGTGAAGAACAGCCATTCCCACAACTAGAGGTTTCGGACTGCTGATGGTGAGCTAACCTTCTGCTTACATCTGTAGAAAACAAAGCAGTCTTCTTTTCTTTGGTCAGCTTTACTACACTGAAGAAGCCAAACAAACATGACTGAATGTGGCTCTTCCAAACCAGACATTAATGCTACGTAGCAGTAGGTTGCTGTGAAAGGAGAAAGAAAAGGTAAAAGAAAAGGTGAAAGGTAAGCTGGATCATGAGCAAATCTCTGCATTGGGAAATAATCTACACACTGAAAACCACTGAGGAACTCGGGATTAAGTACAAAGGTGGGGAAACAGGAAAGAAGCATATTAGCCAGGATCACATTACAGAGTCTGCATGCTCTGTTGTTCAGTTTGCTGGTTTTAATGAAGCAAATGTCAACACATTTGTTCTGTTCCTGACTGTTGTAATAAATCCCAACAGTGAGACAAGGGTTTTGGCTTCTTGTATTCATTACGTTATCCTGAAATCCACAGTGATAAAACCTCTGGAAGCATTGCCTCTCTCTATAAAAATGTGTCAGAAAGACCGATTGTCAATTTACTACTGTGAAAGTCAAGGAAGTTTAATGGCAAGAAAGACTTGATGTTACAGGGCTAGGAGTACAATGTGATGATTTACCATGACAAAATGTTTCTCATAATACATCTCAATATTGAAATCAGTGGTTACCAGAGATAAAGAGGTTTCTCTTCTTTTAATTCAGAAATATGCCAAAACATTGTCATCCACTTCTCTACATACCTCATCCTCTTAAAGCCATTTTAAAAAAGACATTGTTGCAGAGTCCAGTGGTTCTTTTCTGTACACAGAAAGGTGTTCTGTGTATTGCAGCGTGGCAAAGATCTGTGTTATCACATTTGGTGCTACTGTATCACCACAGAGATCACAACTGTGGAGTCTTCATAGTAGAGGCAAGATTTCTTTATTAGCCCCAGAAGTCTGTGTGTCAAGTGTCTGTAGCTTTGTATACTTGAGTGCAGGAGTTGCTGGCTCTGAGATCTACAGGTGCAAGTAAAGATACTCAAGCTCAGCACTGGAGTTACAAGGAAGGCTGAAATTTGGCAAGGACAGCCAGCTGGAAGCAAGGGAACACATGCTCTCCAGATGTTTTCTAGCATAAAACCAAAAAGTAGAGTCTGATGGTGGTTCAGCAGGAGTGGGGACAAGAGATGGCTACCAATTAAAGATATATATATTCTACATACCTCCATGAAAATGGTTGAATTACTAGATAGAAATTCAATATCTTTTTCATTAATTTCTCTTAAAATCAGAATGCTTTTATTATAGACCTATGCCAATCTCTGCACATGGAGCAGAATATAAAAGTTCAAGAAGGATAAACAAGTCACATGGGGCCTTGGCCAGAGAAGAACAGATACTGGAGTTTGCAACAGGTAAGGGCAGAAAGTTGAGGTTAGTCTAGGACCTGTGATTCATACCCTGTCATGCTGTGCCACCATGAATCACTTAGTGCCTCAGTTACCTATGTTTTAGAACAAAATAACAGTGCCCTTCCACTCAGCAGGAAAGAAGCAAGCTGAGTGTCTCTGAAAGCTCTCTCCCTAGGCTTGCCCAGCAGTAGAGCATCACATTTCTTGGTGAGGAGTCCCATGAAGGGCTTCAACTTGTTGGGGCTTCAACTTGTTGGGCAAACTAAAGGATTTATTTTTTTAGGGTAATTTAATAGAAAGGGAGAGGAAAGGAAAGGAAAGGAAAGGAAAGGAAAGGAAAGGAAAGGAAAGGAAAGGAAAGGAAAGGAAAGGAAAGGAAAAAGATTTTTGTTTCTTAAAATCCAGCCATTAAGGTTCTACCTGCCTACTCTGACTGTTCTTTTCTCCAGGATTTGTGAGAATAACCATGCGGGGACCCAAAAGTAAGTAAATGTGCCAGTGAAGGCTAAACTTGCCCATGCCATTAACACCTCTGAGCAAACCTCTGTGAATAGCAAGATGAGTGATGGTGTATTTCAGACTGTGGGAACAAGTGACAAGAGGTAAACAAGGTATTTCTTTTGCAGAGCTACATCCAGAGCTGTGTTCAGCCCAGCTGCAGTGAGGTAGAAGCTGGCTAGGGAAACTACATATAAAACATAGCCTGGCAAGTATTACTTGCCAAAGGGACTCTGCTATTATCCACTTTAATGGAAATGACTGAATCCTCCTAATTTTTTTCTGAGAGGTGCACACCTGACTACTGAATTTACAAACTAGATTAGGAGATTAAAAGACTTTCTCATAAAACTAGAGGTTCCCATCACCTGCATCACTGCCCAGGATGGGCCAGGTTTCTATCCTTTAAAGGGAGGATTTCAAGCAGTGTGGAACTTTTCACTTGAGGCAATAACTGTTTAACACCATAGACTTAAGCAACAAAATGGCTGGCAGTGCACGTGGAGCTGGGAACAGCATGGCTGAATGCCAAAAAATATGTTACAGTCCCCTTGTGCATGCTGCCTCTGCTTCCATGGGAACACTCGAGGATAGCCTTCAAAATGAAGAGGCACCAGCAGCTGTGACCTAGGAGCCCTGTGAGAGTCCAGGTTCTCTGCTTCCAGCTCTCTGCCGTAGGACCAGGAGCATGAAAAGGGACCAGCAGCGCTTATGTGTTGGAACCAGTAGCACAAATGGGATTTGCGTGAGCAGCACAAGGGGGCTGCAGCAGTGGTACCCACCTAGTTTTCTTTGCTCCTTCCTCATTGCCATGTGCCTAAGGACTGACTCTTTCCCCACGTGTGCCCCACTGCTGCGGCTGCCATCGTCAAGGGGGGAGGCTGCTGCAATACATTATTTATGGTGAATTTGGACTTATTATTGCATGGCATTCCAGCACACAGGCTCCACAGCAACCTGTGGGGAGACTTCTCTGTGATGAATAGGCTGAGAAAGGCCAGGCAAATGGTATTATTATAACACTACATAAATATGGATTTTTTTCATTTAACATTAAAACACCTGATTTCCTTTAACATTGTAAACATGCCACTTTATTAGGTTTGGGAGAGCTGATGAATTTAAAGTCATTTTCAGCAAACAAGTGGCAGTCTTTCTGCATTTTAAATGGAGGTGAAGGAAATAAACCTTTACCATGAAAACATATGGAGGAATAAAAGGGACGGGAGAAAGCTGTCACTCACTCTGAAGTTCCCTATAGAGAGGGGAAGAGCCACCCAGGTGATGATATTTGTGGAAAACAGTTAGAAAATGGGGGGAATATACAATATAATCTCTTTGAAACTGTTGGCACAGTCTCTGTGTTTTGTAGCCAATAAATTTAGTTTTCAGGAGGGATTTCAAATAAGCTGCATTTACTAGTTTTTAAGAATGAAAATGAATGCATTAATTATGTACAATGTTACCATTTGTTAAATAAGGCAATTTTGGCCAGGGCTTGGCAATTTCTTCCCGCACATGAAGTTTAAAACCAGGTCTTTTCAACCATAAAATTACTGCCCTGTAAAAGGACAGATGAATGTCTAAGCAAGCTCCTCATTACTGTCAGAGCAATGATTTGTTGTTTCATTTTACTGTTGTGTTTTCCTGGTTATTAGAGTGAAGGTTGAGTCAACCTTTCCATTATGAAGAAACTGCTTTTAAGGAACTGCAGTTTAACCAGAAGAAAACTCACTGTGAGCATTTAAGTAAAGTGAAAAAATAAAGACACTAGCAGTGCTCGGGTACCCTTTAGGCTAAAGTGGTTTTTGACTTCTTGAGGCCCCAAAGTCATTTTTCCCCTGTGAATAGGTTCCTCCCAGCTAAGATCCATGTTCTACTGAGAACCAACTTAGCCTAAGGCGGGTGGGAAAATGACTCAGAGATAACCACAAAAGCACTGGAGCTGCACTCCTTGTGGGGCTGCCTGTGCCATTGCTTCTTCCCACTGGAATAGCGACAAGCAAGGTTGTGGTGGGCAAGGTGAGGGGTGATTGGGGTGGGTGCCCACCTTGAGAAGGGACATGGGCAGGTTCAGGTCTTTCCCATCAGCTGGCCTTGGGGGCCAGATGGCTACACGGCCTCTGTTATGGTTACCAGGAGGTTCAGTGTTGAACGTGAATATGGTCTTCATCAAAACTACTCAGTGTTTGCGGTAAAACCTGCATTTTAGCGCTCAGTGAGTAATAGGAGAAGTTAGGGTTTGCTAATTACCTTACCTCCATCAGCTGCCATGTGTCAGTGACCTTTGGTGATTGTTGAGAATAGGACTGCATTTCATAAATCATTGTGCAAATGCTGTTTGAGCAGAGCAGCCCCACACACTTGCCTCCATTTTTCTCCCTCCCCTATTTTTTTTCTACTTGTTTTGTTTTGCTTTAAGTATGGGTGATCCTGAGGCACAGATGTCATTAAGAGCTTCTGGTAAATACCCCTTTGCATGGGGTGTATATATATATATATATACTATAGCACTATGGGCTATATAGCACATGGCTTGTACCATAAAACTGAATCAAACTTAAAGATTTCCATGAGAGAAAGATAGCATCTGAAGCTGATGCACTCTTGTAAAGATAGCATTATAGGCTGCTCATAGCACCAAACCTCCTCAGCATGGAACCTTGGAGCCTTGCCTTGGCAGAAGAGCTGCTCCTGGGCATGCTAGTGAGGGAGGTAGGGATATCCTGTGAAGACCTTGCCCTCCCTGAACAGAGCTCCTGAATAAAGGGGATGGGATCAGACACCGTTAGGGATAAACTAAGCTACATTAGCAGCTCCCAAACAGTGCAGCTAAAACAGGAACAAGAAGGCATTTAACTGTTTCTATTTTGTTTCCTGTTAACAGGAATGACTTGTGTACAGAGGGACTAAGCTGGAATCTTGAGCAGCACCTCCAGTCAAGTCCAAAACCTTTCATATGCAAACTGCAGCGTGAGGGTGACAGGTCAGGACTGCATGGAGGAGGTGGCACACAGCCATGCAGGGCCAGGAGAGATCCTGCCTCCAAGAAACAGCAGCTTTTATCCTGAAGCAAGTTTAACAGAGCAATATGCACTCATCAGCCCGCTTTAAGGGTGGAAGATAATATTCATATGTTGCTAAAACGACACTCAGAAGATATCCATTTCAGTCCCCATTCACTACTGTCTGTTCCCACCAATTAAACTGTTTATTCCAGGAGAAAAATAATATATGTATATATACACACAGATAAATAAATTAAACCATCCTTTTAGCCCATTAGTTTGTTGTAATGGCAGTAGATTAAATCAACTGCAGCTGTTACTAAAGTTTCACCATAAGAGCTAACTATTTCCTAGAAAATTAATTTATTTGTCTGATTGTGGCAGACATCATGAGGCTGTGAGTTGCCATGCTTTCATGGGTTGCTAGGAGCAAACAGCTCAGCTGCCAAATGGCTGGGATGGCTCTTATGCACTCGGGTGGCACTTCTCAAATGGCCTGCTGCCTTCTTTGCTAAACAGGTCCTAAGAACTGGAGGTGGTGCAGGGCATGAAGATCATTTTGGGCACAAGGATCATCTTGTACATGTGGAAATTTCAGTGGGACCTGCCTGGTGTCTTTAAGCCCATGAAATGCAACTCTGCAAGATGGCTACTCAGCGGCTGGAGATGGGATGTGGCAAGTGGGCAGGAGGTGGAAAGATAAGTTCTTGCCTGTCTTAGCCAGACATGAGGAGTTTGACCTGCTGAGACCTCATCTGGCAGCTCTCCAGCATCAGGTTTAAGATGTGCTGGGGCCTCTTCATGGGCTCTGGGTAATCTGGGCAGCAGAAAAAAACTCTGTGTCTTCCCTCTGTCCTGCTTGTGGTTAGGTCAGTATGGCTATTCCTGCTCAGACTTGTCATCTCCTCTTCCACTGGGCTTCCACCAGGCTTCCACCATTCATGAAAACCATGCAGAATGAGAGATTTGATATTGTATGTGGTTTTTTTTCAGACACACTTTCCACCCCATTTGGGTTCAGGTACCCAGGAGCTGGGGGGTTGGGAGGGGTGGGGGGCAGTCAGGATTGCCCCATGCTGGACATGGCCCATCCCAGCCAGCTCCCACTGACCCACCAGAGGTCATGGCAGAGCCCCGCAGCCACCATAACAGTACCTCTGGGAAAGCCTGTGCAAGAAAGGCTAGAAATCACCCCACAGGCAGAGGAGGAGGTAACAGTGAGGAGCAGAGAGTGCCAAGGCCAGATGATGACGATGATGATGATGATGATGATGATAATCTCCATGGTGGAGCAGATATCCACACTGCAGCTTGTGGAGGACCCCATGGCACTCTGAAGGAACTGCAGCCCATGGAAAGGAGATGACACTGGAGAAGGGGAGGAGCATGAGGAGGAAGGAGCAGCAGAGAGGGACCACTGTGTACTCAGTGACTACAGCCACCATATTCACCCATCCTGCCTTATCTGTCCAGGAGATGTAGAGCAGTAGGCAGTGAAGGAGTGAAGCTGAGCATGGGAACAGGGGGAGGAAATGTGTGGTTTAGTGTTTGCCTCTTTGTTTCCCACTACCAAATGCAGTGATTAGATATTTATTTTAATCAGCAATAAAGTAATATTCTCCAAGTGGAGTCTTTTTCCCCCATGGCAATAACTGCTAAGCAGTCTGCTTGTCTTAATCTTCACCCACAGGCTTTCTCATTAATGTTCTTCCTACTTTCTCCATCCCACAGAGGGGATGAGTGAGCTGTATGGGAGTTTGCTTGCCAGCCAAGGCTAACCCACTCTACCCAAAAAAACCCTTTCAAAGAAGTCCCGCTACTTAGTGCCATTCTGCTTGCTATTGGGGCTCACAATACTAGACATGATCTTACACTAACCCTGCAAACTGTACTCAATACCTCACTCTCAGCTCCACAAAGGGACACATCCATTCTGAGTGCTTGCTCCACTTCATTTCATTCAAAGGCTCAAGCCTTTGCTGCTGGTTTTCTGCACCTGCTGGTTATGAACAGTGGCAGAGGAAAGTATTTGCAGCCCTACCTACCAAAGGGAGATGGGCATGACTGGTGGGGCTGCTGCATACAGCTGGTCCTGTGTGTGCATCTCATTTTCCTACAAGCCCATTATCCCTTTCAGGCATGGAGGCAGACCTGTGGGGACTTGCTTGCCTCTGTGGCCTCTGTAGCTTAACATTGCTGGAGCCTTCTTTCTGTTTCCAGCAAAAGCTGTAAGGAATGGGTACACTTGAAAGGCTGTTTGGTATCGTAGCAAATTCACAGACAGTGAAGGGCTACAGATGCACCGAAGTAAGAAAAAGGTGTAAAACCAGAGAGAAACAAGAAAGCAGAGACCAGCCTGCAAAAACCCATGGGCCAGCATTGGTGGGACAGTTGAAGAGGGTACCTCTATCGGGTGGGAGTTTAGAGCACAATGAACACAAATGAGGTGTGCTGTGAAACAAGGAGAGATGCACACACACTGCCCAGGGAAAATGCCCTTCCTGGTTGCAGGGCTTTTCCATTGTCTTCTCTGTCCTGCCTCACTGCATCCAACCGACCAGCTAGCCACAGCTTCTCAGTTGCTAATGCTTTCTGGGAACATTTCTTTTTCCAGAACCCTTCACAATGAGCATACTGATTTTAGTGCTGGGTAAGGTAGGATTTGGGGTTCTGGTTTGGTTTTTTTTTGTTTTTTTTGTTTTTTTCATTTCTTCTTCCCTTTCACTTTTTTTTAGTTTCAGAAACATTCCTCCTTACTATTGGACCAAACTAGGATCTTTTTGAGTCAGAAAGCTAGAAACCAAGAATTCTAACCAGGCAAGCTGAAAGCAAAGAACAGGGGCTTGATATGCCAGCTCAGGCCCATAGTCACCAGACTCCTGCAATGGCTCAGACTCTTTTTCTGGCTGATTCACTTTCTCTAAACAAGATTAGAAATGTTCCATTCATTGACATTGCTTTGCATGGTCCCAAAACACATTCAGTTTCACAGTTTCTAATATTTTCTAAATAGCTCCAGTTGTTGTTTTCATGTAAAAAAGCATGTGCTTCCTGGTGAAGGGCAGAGTAGGTTGTGTAGTAGCCTAGGAAACGTGAATCACTTTCCATTTGCCGCTCCTCTGCAACACTTCATTCTCCCAGACACTGAGAGCACAGCAGAAAAATCAAGTCTAATTAACCTCCACTCTCAGCCTGACTCCTTGATGTGATATAGTTCATTTAAATCCTATCTTTCATGCTCCTCTGCTCTCTTTCTTCATGCTTACTGAAGTGCGTATGTGGATTTCTCATAACCCATATTTAGATGGATGATTGGTAACTAATTCATATGACAAGAGAAATGATGCTTTGTGCAACAAAGAATTTTCTTTGCTTGTCCACTTGAAAATCAATTTGTGAAACTGTATCTTTCTTCCTTTTCTTCCCAACCAGAAGAAAAATAATTCCTTCTTCAACTTTTATTAGTAGTTTCAAGTTAGAAATTCTTGGAAAATCAAGCCTTGAAATTTGTAGGGAAACTAGCATTTAAAAACAAACTATTGAGATGTTTTGACTTTCTAAGAATTCCTCCTACTTCCTAGGCTTTTGGAAACTGAAACAATTCCCCCAAATTTATAAACATTTGCAAAATGTTTCTGAATCCATTATTTGTTTGGAAAAAAGAAAATTGATCAAACAAGCCAACCTTAATTGCCCATCCCTTAGAGATAATGACACTTTGGCAAACAACAGAAGAGACACATGAATAATTCCATTTTGAATTTCTGCTTTGTTTTCCTTGGGGATTCTCTGTAGGCAATGGATAATGAGGAAGAAGGATTTTTGCACCCAAATGAATTAGAGTTATTTCTCCATCCATAAATGCTTTCAGTAGAATATTTTTTTCCAGTTCAGTTCAGCATTGTGAACTGTCATGTACAGGACATATTGACATTTAGAGCATTGAGTTTCCCAGAAATTTCTCAGAATTACCTTCCCAGGAAAGAAGGTAATAATGCTGTGCTATAATCAGACAAAAGCTTTTAACAGCCCCCCCCCCCCCATCTCAT
>NDXB01011674.1:207573-229928 GCA_002631895.1 Agapornis roseicollis | reverse complement strand
AAACTTTTAACCCCCCCCCCCCCCCCATCTCATTTTTCATTCTGATATGAAAAGGGAAAAGTTCTGTGATCTCCCACAGTTTTAATGGGGAATAAAACCATTTTCTAACTGCCTTTTACCTCACTCTCCTGAAATGGTACTGAATGTTTCCTCTTCTTTAAAGTCACATGCAAACCCCTCTGGGAGACACAGTGTTAAAACTACTTTTTATTATGGGCTGTCTGCTCAGTAGGTGGGCCTTCTTTATATTCCTGATGTATCTTCCTTTTTGTTCCTAAAATTGGAATAGAAGGCAGATGTACATACAGAACAGTTATATTTGTAACAGACATGCTTTCATCTAAATCTTTGGGAAAATTACACTATTGACAATATGTCTCTTGTGGCTGAAGCACTGTGGTTACCAAGGCTCTGCCACTTGCCCTGTTCCCTAGATGATAAGGTCACATCTAAGAATGCTGATAGTCCTATTGTCCCACTTTTGCCTTAAAGCCTGCACAATCAGACTCTGGGAGGGATTGCTTCCCTGAAACCAAGGTCAGCACCTCACTAGGACATGAAGCACTGCTCCCAAAGACACTTACAAAGTTTGGTGAGGCTGAGCTTCAAATGGAATGGCTGTTTGCCCTTCAGTAGCCCAGTCTATTTCCAGAAAACCCCTTGCCATAAGAAGGATATTAGCATAACATTAGTAAGTGAATGGTAAGGGAATTTAAATGAATATACTAGATGTCTAGACTATTGAATAGGTTTGACTTGTATTTTGGCCCAAGGACACAGGAACAAAGGTGTTAGTTGTTCCTCACCAAGCATTTGGAGCAAGGTTACCTACTGTTCTTGGTGAGGAAACCTTGTTGCAGAGCAGAGGGACATTCCCTGCAGTGGCTGCACCCCGCAAACAGTATGCATGTGAGCCAGTCTCTACCAAACCACACGGGCACAGGGATGCTTCAGGCATGAGCTACAAAGGCAGTGCAGACTTACAGAGTGCCTAAGGTCACACGCAGCTCCTTTTAAGAGAAATTTTGGCTACAAACCAAACATCTTACAACATCATATAGTGCAGAAAATGACATTTCCAGGTGTATTTATTGAGAAGTAGCAAAGTTGTACATAATTTTACAAGCTTTTATTTTTAATTTACATTTTCTTAAATTATGTAGGCCCTAATAAACTATAATCTGCTAATACAAGACAGAGACCCTTGGTTTCAATTATACTTCCAAAATGCTGCTATTGCTGGGATTTTGTCTTGTGTTAGTTCAGCTCCTCTTCAGAGATACTAAATACCATATTCATTTAGAGCGTATGCCTGGTGTCAATCCTGTAAAGCAAAGGTTATTTTTGAACCTAAACCCTAGATCTGGATGCAGCCTCACAGCTAAAATCTAGTCTTTGTATCACGGGCCAAGTCCATATTCTCCATAAACTCTGCAATTCTGTTTGGCTGCAGGACTTCATCTGCTCTGAGATGAAGTATACTTGTATACAGGATTTTGATTTGGCCTCATCTCCCTTGTCAGTGCTTGCACTGGAACATACTCCACAACTGCTTTAGATGCAAACACTGCTTCTCACACTGGGTTCTAATGGACACAGATCTGGGAGCTAATTGCTACCTGTATCTTTGCGCACAATCTCAACAGGCATCTAAAAATAAGCAAAATTTTCAGCTTTTCCTGCCTTCTTTTACTGTTATACTGAACTACGCAGAATTACATCAATTTAAGGTACTATTTTGTGACTGCTATCACACAGTATTTGTATTCTGCAAGCTGACTACTCAAGTGCCTAATGAGTTGTCAAGTTCTGTAACTGACTGGGAACTGCTAGAGTATCAGCAAAAGGCATTATATTCTATACTTCTTTTGCCCAAAATACTTGGAAACATGACATTGTCTTCAGTCTTCATTGTTGAGAGACGCTGAAAGGACAGCAGTCTCTGACTAATATGCTGTTGAATTAAAATGCACTCAATATCAAAATGACCAGCCTTCTGCTAAATCTACTTAGGCCCATCTGGAACAGTCTGGCGTGACTATGTCTCTGCCTTGGTTATTTTCTCCTCTGTATTGTTCATGCAGGAAAATGTATCAGAGCAATTTCCCTGTAAAAGGCAGGAGTGTATAGCATTTGCTTAGCAGGAAATTACTTGTGCTCTGAAATTTTCTTTTATAATTCTAGTATTGTGAAGAAGGCTTTTGAGCTAAATCCCTGAAGTTTTTGTCGATTATTTATTTTTATAATTCTGCTATGGTAGCAGAACTTTGTCATGCTCTGAAAAACTTCTCCTGCTTTTGCCTCCCTCTCCTCTCTAGGAGTCCAGTATATTAACTGAGCCACAGAGATCTAAGCACAACTCCAACGAACGCACTGCAAACCTTTTATGAGAACTGACAGTGGTTGCTGGACTAGTTTTTGTTCTCACATATGATTAAGGAAAAGAACACTGAAAAGCTGAACAATAATTTAGAGAGACAAAATTGCTTCATGCATTTAAATAACAATATGACTTGTCAAAAAGAAAAGGAAAAAAAAAAGAGAGAAAGATTTTCATGCAGTGTTATGATGCTGGAAGTTGAGAAGGGCTTTGTTTGAATTTTTTTCTTATTCCAGTAGCAACACTTTTTTCCCACCTGAAAAACCACAGCATACTGGGGTGCTACAGCTTTTTATGCAAAATTAACTTCCAGACCAAACTTGACTAGATGGGCACTGTAAATGCAAAGAAAGTATGTCTTATGTTTACTTTTTAGATATGTGAATCCTTCACCCAAATAGTTAATGTGTAATGATTTCCTATATGGCAAGTGTCATGTGACAGCTTTAAACTGCCCCGTGATAATTAATTATAATCATTTTGTTGTGTGGTGACTTGCATAACCAATTCCAACACATCAAAGAAATCCCATTTTTATCAATTTAGTTTTGCCTTGGACTTTCAGTAGCTCCAGGCTTTCACCTACCAACTAACTTTCATATAATCTACAAAGTTTAATGAAGTTACTACCATGTAACTAGACATACGGTGGCTTCACAGCACAGAGAGTGAAGATCTTCGCCTCAGTGCTGACTACTGTGCTTACGTAGGCATCCTGGAGTTTACATCTACCATCTTCTCTTGCACACACCTTTTCACACAGTCAGAGAAAAGGCAACCTCAGGTGTTTCCATGTACAAAAAGCAGTTTCTGTTTTCTGCCATGAAAGACAAACAACTTGCTGCTGGTTTAGAGGTGCTCAAGCTGCACATGGAGCCCCTGTGTGCAATGTAGACCTTACTCATTTTCCAAAGTTGGAAGGTAGCATATTCAAAACTCGCAAGGTAATTATCATGGTATGGACTGTAATTTTTAATAGAAATTATGAAAATTTAGTTACTATATTTCTCAGTATTTCTTAATAAAAATTCCCTCCTTACCATCTGCTCAGCAACCTGCCATGTTATTGTAATTTCTGATTCATAAAACATTTAGGGTTGTTCCTGTGTAATCCTGTTGTGCAGTCAAAAATGGGTGAGGAAAATCCCATTGACCCAAAACAGAAGACACATAAATGTGGAACAGGATGGAAAAGTTACTGAAATGCTGCTGTATTTACCAAAGTGGACTGTGCTCCTGAAATGGCCAATGTTACCATGCCAGCAATTTCAGCAACTTGTGTTGATCATGAATGTGCTAAGTGTAGTATCATTTGTTCATCTGACTGCTGAGGGAATCTTTAGTAATTTTTTATTCCTCACACACTTGTGTTTTATTCCCTATTTGGGCTTAACACCACATTTTCACCTTCCGGTAATACCACCTGAAAACTCTGTCTGCTGGGTGTAAATTTGTTCTGTTTTGCACAGCTGGTGCACTCACTATATGGCTTTCAGTGGAATGAGTTATTCCTGAATATGGCTCTTAGTTCTCTTGTCAGATTAACCAGAAATAATGTTGAAGGTGTTGAACAGGTTTTTTTGGCTTTCAAGGTAGCGGTCCCCAGTATCAAACTCCCAACATACTCTTAACTTTCCTCAAACAATCAGTGGAATTATTCAGAATCCAAATAAAAACACAAACTTTCCTTTATTATTTTTTCTTACTGCAACAAATACTCAAATGCCAAAGCATTTAAGTGCAGCCCTGCTCTTTGTTTTCTCTGAATTTCAAATTTGGTCATGTCAAAAATTATCACAAAGGTTGTTTTTTTTTTGTTTGTTTGTTTATCTACATAGTTTTTAACCAAAATTACATTATAACACACAAACACAGTCTTCTCTTTAAGGCACAACACATCATTATGCACATTCTGTTTGCCAAACTTATAAAAGAGACAATATTATATAACCCTCTCCCTCCCCTGCCCCTCAAAAAGAAAGAAAAATTGCATCCACTTCCAAAATCAGCTGCTAATAAAGTCACAGTAAATTATTTTCATCAATAATTTACACAAATTACAGGTCTAGACAGGATTGTCATTATACAGTCTGAGTGCATTCCAATTCAGATTTTCTGGGTTAGGTAGGCTAAAGTCTGGTTCAAACCTCAGTGCTGAGAATATATCCCATTTTGAGGAATGTTGTTGAACACCACCTTCTTGGCTGGAAAATGGGTGTTGGTGCTTTGCCAGTTCGAGTCCTTTGTTCACTTCTGTCAGGGCTCACTTGGTGTGTATTAGCAACCACCACAGTTTCAATTCATTTAAAAACGTTGCATATATAAGACCATAGAGCTTCCTTACGTAGCACTAACTTTTTAACTCCATTCAGCAATCTGAATTCTTCAATTTGGAATTTTTAATTCCAAGTATTTCTTCCCTTCTTAAGACAATTCATATGTGTAAAGCCAGAGGCATTGAATCACACATAAAAATTCAGTGTACTTGAAATATATATATATAAAATGATTGCCAACTTTAGAACACAGTTACAAATACTCTAGTTCCAGTGCTTGATGGAGAGCCAAGAGGTCCGAATGACTGGATATCCTCCAGAAAGGCATGTTGTGCTGTGTTTTTTAGAGGGGAGAAAAGGTCAGGAAAGATGAACACTGTGACACAGGGTGATATGTGACACATGAGGCTAGTCAGATTACCACCACATATTTTACACCACTGCGTTTCTGGATTGATTTTTGCTAGCAAAGTACTGACAAAAATCAGACCAAAATAGATCTGAGCTTTATAGTTCAACTGAAGTTAAAATTAGATAGTCTTTCTTAACAGTTTTTTTTTTGAAAGAGCCTCTTGCTTAATAAGGACTATTTGCTTACTCTTAGCATGCAAACCCATACCATAGAATAGGAAAGCCTGTTCTGCTCCATTTATTAGACTTTGCAAAGTAGGAAACCATCATTTAAAGGTCCATGATACTTTCATTAAAAGAGTTTCACACGCAGCACTTTGAAACAGAGTTGGATTACTTTTTACTCTATTGGGGGGGAGGGGGGGAGGGGAGGGAGGAAGGGATCTCTTTGGATAAAAGATTTCTGGGTCAGAAAAAGAAACACTTCTGGTTTAGAACATGATAATTTGTTTCACAGAAAGCATCACTGTCTATGAGAGATGCAGACATATGCACTATTCTCCTTCATCAAATCATCAGAATAGAAAAAAATACTCTTTCAAGTTGTGTTCAGATCTATTTGTAGTGTGCTATATTCACCCATCTGTTTGAAATCTGTATCTATCCATGCAATATAGCCAATATTAAAAAAGCATGCCAAACTGGAAAATACACAATCCAACCACCTTTGTTTAGCACAAACTATAAAAGACCCATCACCAGGACTGCACCTATAATAAGGAACCATTTGGAATGAGCATTTTGGTTTATTTTCATTTTGTTTCTATTCTAGCTACAACACTAAAAAGGAACTTTGTTTTGCTACTCCTAGCACAACAGTATTTACATCACTTGTCATGCACAGACATTGTGAGATAAAATTTTCAGTTTCTACACACTTCCAGAGGTTAAACAGGGAAGCATGGTGCAAATTATCCATTTGACCTGTTTCTGAATATTGAAAACTTATCTGGTGAAATTTTGATTGTATTATTAACATGAAAAAATTGAATATTTCTAAGGAAACAGTTCTTTTTTTAGCAACACAGGTTTCGTGTACAATCTCTATGTTGTGTTATTATTTCTTTTCCAAATATGTCTTTCTTGGATCAAATTATATGTTCATCATATTTAGTCCAGCAAACTACAGATCTTCATTTATGTTAGCAAAAACATTGCACAGTCCTTCAGATGTTTTCCCACATTCTCCATAACTTTTTCTTAAGACCTCTATGATTTCACCATTTAAAGAAAAAGCATCACCCAAGTATAATAAAATAGCCCTTTCTATCTCTTCTGCTTATCTTTAATTTGCTTGAAGTGTCAGACATTCTAGCTGCAATAATTTTTTCATTTATTTTTACAAGAATTTTGGGTTTTTTTTCAACCCAAACTGAAATGAAGAAAATGCTGAATCCAAATGGTTCACTAGATTATGGTAAGCTTTGATCTCATCATGCTCTTGTTGCCTTGCATTTGTGGGCCGAAAGTATTTGTCATTCTGCAATTGTGCAACACTGACAGAAATGCAAACAGAAAGGCTTGCATTAGTAGCTAGGTATCACACCAACATTTCAGAAGACAGGTTACCTTTTTTGCTGCCTGTTCTTCTTCTACACCATCCCCAATTACAACATATACTACTTTTCTGCCAAACCTTTGCATTATTCGTTCAAAGCAACTTTCTTTCCCTGGAAGATAAATGAGATAAGAGTTCAGAATGAAGTTACCTGATTAGCTGCATGTTCCTCATCTCGTCCATCTCCAATCACAACATAAGTTATGTTAGTGCCAAATCTGGACACTATACGCTCAAAACAGCTCTCTTTGCCTGAAAAACAATGCACTACTTATTCAAGCTATCAAGTGAGTTATGGTGAAGCCTTACAAAGGATTAGTGCAGTGGTAAGACATTGTTACTACTACTTTTTTGAAGTTTCCAGCCTTGGGATTTAGAGCCAAAACTAGTAAAAAGCAATTAATCTCCCTAGTGACACTAAGCTGTTCCAGGTAAAACTAAATCCCTTTCTTAATAGTTACAGTAAAGCCACTAAGACAAAGGAATCAGCAGCACTGCGAAAAGTAATAGCTCAGTAAATGAAGAATAGAATTTAAATATTTCCCTATTGTTGCAGTAGTATATTTCCAAGGAAAGCAGAAGTTTTAATTCTAATTTATCTGCAACAATGGGTGATGTAGCAATGGAGAAACTGTTCAAAGCACAACGGACAAGCAAAATAAAATTGAACAACACAGTCCTGGGAGAACGTCATGAAGCATTTGACTCTTTTGAAGAAATATGGAAGCAAGCAGGCTAAACCAGTAACAACAAAAAACAGGACTGAAACAGACCAAGCAAAGTCATCTACCAACCCTCTAATTGTATACAGGTTCAGTTTTATAAACAAATGATTGTGCTATCGATCCTCAAACTGTTCTAATGGTTTCACAATTTCCACACATGATCTCCATATTTAATTAACCTTTTTCCATTAGGAAGTTTCTCTTTGACATGCGACCTACACATGCACTATTGCAAAGTAATCATCACCTATTGTGAGACCTTCCATCAGTGTAAAGAAACATTATTTCTTTCCCCTCTGCAAGAGCTTTGTCCTTGTTTGTTATTATGTCTATCCCCACCCCAGGTTTTTAATCTGTTCTTACAAGCACATGATTTCTAGATCTCCCATTCTTACTGCTCTCCTTTTGCTTTTTAAAAGCTGGCCCACAAAAAAAGGGCTTATGATTAGGAAAAGCATCGTGAGTATTAACTGTTGAGTGAGGACAAGTTTTCAGTGTGTGCAAGCAAGAGCTGCAATTATAGTCCTGTGCTCAACACAGTGCAGAGATCACTGAGATGAAAGATAGAGATAGATCTTGTACCCCAGAGTTTGCTGTGCTCCTGACAGGGGTGTAACAGCGGCCACACTGTTCCCAGAAGGAATTCCTGGTGCAGAATTACTTCGACAGCGCCTCCAGAGACTGTGCTTCACTTCACCACCCCCTTCTGTGCTGTTGGCACTATTTGTTAATGCTCGTTCCTTTGGTCCAAGTGAAATCTCAGTGACTGAATCCAACATGTACAGGCTGTATGACAGATGACATTCATTCCAGAGGCTGCACAGTACCATGTGGCATTTGGGATACTTTGTGCCTTGACTTAAGTGTTTAAAGTATTCAAGGCTTTCTGTCTAGAGGACAGCTATAGCTAATTAAAAAATCACTGAATGATAGTTCTTCCTGACACTCTTAGAATATACAGTTTTTTTCACTTGTTAAAATAATTTAGGAAATATATTGTAATGTATATTGTAATGCTTTTGTCAATGAAGTGTCATAGTACATGTTATATAGGTACAGAAATTAAGCATTCCTGAAGTAATAATTGGTAACTCATGAAATCTGCCAAAAATTATCAGTCATTGTAGCTGAGTCACATATCACAGGAATTGTAACTTTTCTCGGTTTACAAGAAAATTTTGGATGCAGTTTCCAGAAGCCATAAATTTCCAAACTGTACCACACAAGAGGTACACAGTTATCAGTAGAATAGGGAAATGCCCTTGCAGCATCCATCAACACAGCTTCTGTTGGCAACAGTTGTCACTACCATCACCAATGTACTATGCTTCCAGAAAAACCTTGTGAAGCAGAGGCCTAGCTTACATAGAGTTCAAGGTCAGAGCAGAGGCCATTTTAAAGAAGTTCTGCTTATACTTGTACTCACAGAACATTTTTCCTCATTCTTTTCTGCACACTTTTTGTTTCCTGTGCCATGTTTAGGAGTTTCTGAGGCTTTAAATCAGTTTGGAGACCTTTATTCCTTCAGGTATCATTGAAAATAAGGTGAATTTGGAATTTACCAACATAAATACATCTGAACATATGCAATTCCTAAATCCTGTAATTAACACTGTAAGTGTCAGAGAAGTGTCTTGGAATTCATCCACTGCTGGCAAAAATATATTGGTAATGCAGTGTAGTCAGAATGGGTGAAAAAAGTAATTGTCTTACCTATTTTGGTTGCACTGTAGATATTTTCAATAGGAAAAGCTCCTCCTAAACTGTACAGTAGAACTTTTGCAAGTGCTGGGATAAGCTGGGTTGTTGTTACCAACACGTTTACACAGTTACTCCTAAAGTGAGAAAAACAGTTTAAGTTTAAATAGTCTAAAACTGTTACCCAAGTGCTGAGGAGGTAAACCAGTTGTGAAGAGCATATTCAGGAATCCTCAACATTTACTTTCACTCAGCACCATCACTTCCAGAAAATTTTGGCAAAATCATTTCAAAGATTGTGCAGACCTGATTTATAGGAAATATTCCATCCTGGTTTCTAAAACAAAAAGACAAACAAACAAAAAAAAAAAACCAACCCAGCAACCCCCCCCCAAAAAAAAAAAAAAAAAAACAAGAAAAACAAAAACAAAAAAAAAAAAAAAAACCAACCCAGCAACCCCCCCCCAAAAAAAAAAAAAAAAAAACAAGAAAAACAAAAACAAAAAAAAAAAAAAAAACCAACCCAGCAACCCCCCCCCAAAAAAAAAACCAACCAAACAAACAAAAAAAAACCAAAACAGGCCCTAAAATGTAGACAATTAAGATCACTCAATACCTTTGAAAATAGGTACTCAAGCGCTTTGAAAGCATCGTTTTCATTCTGGCAATTAATTGGCAGTAGCTACCAGTGAAATAAAAGGATTAGGAGAATGCAAAACCATAATTTGTTAGTCCTGTCTAGAGAGGAAATACACAACCAATACACATTTCAGTACGATGACATCACTTGTTTCATATTTCAAGAGTAGAGGAAGAGATAAGAATAATTATGTTAATAAGCTAGCATCGAATGCTGAAGATGAAAACCTGAATAGCCAAGTTGTGCTAGCAGTTACACAACAGAAAACTGAGAGCCTTGCTACTGCACACGCTGACAGGCTGGAATGTGAGCATGACCATGGTGTGAATATGGAGCTAAGACCAAATAGTTGTGACTTCATAGAATCATAGAAAGGTTTGGGTTGGAAGGGGCCTTAAAGATCATCTGATTCCAGCACCCTCCCTGCCATGGTCAGGAACACCTTCCACTAGACCAGGTTGCTCAAAGCCCCATCCAACATGGCCTTGAACACTTACAGGGATGGGGGAAGCCACAGCTTCTCTGGGCAACCTGTTCCAAAACTAGAAATGTTTTTACAGTAGACTCAAATACATACCTTGTGCTGATAATTGATAATGATTTAAGTGCATTTGTTAGCCAGGAGTCTGTCAGAGCTTCAATCTCTGCTCTTAATTGCAACCATGCATCTCTTTTAGCGGGCCCCAGGAGTCCTTTTATGTAAAAAAGAAAGAAAAGAAAAAAAAATTAAATTCTGTATTAGCTGGAATGTATAGATTTTAAGGTTGCTGTTTATATTTTGAACTCCATTCAAACTTGAAAACACAAAGAGAAAATCTGTTTTTCAAGGCTCAATAAATTGCTCTCTTTTTATTTGCACTCCGCTGTATCAAGGAACTGCAGACAATATTGCAGATACTAATAATCAATCACCTGATTTTTTTTTCTATTCAGGCTATTTTACTACATTTTGAAGTATACCTTTCAGAAACACATAGTTTTAAAACCTATTCTTCACATACATCTTACTCTCGGTGTCATGGTTTAAACCCCAGCCATCAACTAAATACCATATAGCCACTCTCTCTTTCTATCCCCTGGTGGGATATGGAGGAAAAGGAAAAAGGTAAAACTGAAAAGAAGATCTATGCCATCAGGGGCACGGGCAGAGACAAAAGAAGACATTAGAATAAACATGCCTTTGCAGTATCTGCATATGTTTAAAACTGCCCTGCTTGTGACTGTATATAGGTGAAACTCAGGTTAATACATCTCGAAATACATTTGTTTGCTGATGACTTGATCTTTATATCCTGTTGTAGTTATTAGTGGCAGATCCTTTGACAGCATTTACAGCCCTGAAATGGTTGCACATTTTATGTTCTCATATCTCAGTCAGTCCATAAAAGCACCTTAAAATCTCCTGTTCGGTGTGAACAGTCAGATTTTAAAAAAATACCTAACCTGTAAATGTTGAGACATGAATTTTTTGGAACAAAGGTATTTGAGAATTAGATCTGAGCCTGGAAGAGCAGGGAAGCAAGCTTCCTGAGCTTTTGTGTCCCTCTTCTCTTTCACACCCTATGTTGACAAGAAGTGGTGATGACTCTCTTAAAAAAATCTGAAATGAAGCAACCTAAAAATACCTAGTTATGTCTAGCCTTCTGTAGCCTTCTAACAGCTATTTTGAGATACATAGATACATGTGTTATAAAAAAGATTATTAAAAGCTAAGTGGAAGACGAATGAAGAAACATAGCCACTAAGGATAAGATATATTTCAGAAGCAGGATTTGTGGATGAGGATAAAGACCTTGATAAAATGAACCGCATTTGCACTCTGGTTTTGCAATGATTGTTCCTCTTAGTGTTTCCTTTTGCTGTGCTCTTGGACGTGTGCTCTTACTAGTGTTAAAAGTTTTATGAAATCCAAAACCTTCAGAATCTTAGATACACCAGGAGATACACCAAAACACTATGACATTTTTGTTAATACTGTTTCCAGAGGTATTAATATATAAAAACTCTATTCATGAAGAAGGGCAAGGCAGGGCAAGAGAAAGCCAACCATTTGCTATCGCTCTTTGGTCCTATTGCTCCTTCCTTTGTCAAGTAAAGACTCTGAACTACTCAGAGTGAAAATGTATATTGCAGATTTACATAACTTAAGTAAGGACTAAGTCATTGCCCATTTTAGTTGTACGGTTTTGCCATTTCTGAGAGACTGTGGGAAGTGCTAAGCCCCCACCAAACTGACTGCTGTTACAGAAGGTGAGCTTTACTTTGAGCTTTAGGTTCCTCTGAAAAAAACTCAGATGAGTTGAAAAAGCCCATGGTATGGAACGGAAGAGTGTTCACTTGGACTCTTTCCTGGCTGGGCTGGGCTCAGCTTATCCTCAACTGTGGCTGTATCCTGAAGTTGCCTGAAGACCTGTAAGCATTCCCTGTTCTCAGAGTCTCTCCTTGAGGGAGTCAGTCAACATACTGCCCTCCTTGGAAGAAGGATGGCTGTCCCTGCAAGTCACATCGGATTCTTCAGGCCAGATTCTTTCAGTTCTGCTGTTTGATTTCCTAGACCCCTGAGGTCATGGACATCAGTGAGTCCACAAATACAGGAAAGCTCTCAGCCCAAATGAGATCCGTATTTCTCGCTAACACAATTAACTGTGTAAGCTACAGAGTCAACAAAAGGGTCTAGTGGCATGGGAGTGCCAGAATTTATTTCATCCACTGGTAAAAACAGACAAGAAGGTACCCAGCAAAGGATTTAGCAGAATATTGTGTTATTACCAACTAGATCATGAAATTATAGGATGAAAAAGGTCAGCCACAAGTAGTTTGTACTGCAGAAGCTACACAGCCTCTTTCCTAGAATAACTGCATGTCTGAGGTAGAAAAAGTGGCTCAAGCACTCAATAACATGAATATATCCAAGCTGGGTCTGAAGGAGAAAAATGAGCTTTGTGAAAGCAATATGGAGGTCTGCTCAATTTTCCCATCTCTGGTTCTCCTCCACAGCAGCACAATGTTGGCTCTGCCATTACAGTCAGTAGCTTTCAACAGCCCAAGGTCCAGTCACATCACTTTCCATTCACTCTGTGGCTTCCAAGGCACATTCTTTCTGTGGGAGTTCACTGCCATACAGTTTAACCTAATCAGCATTCTGAATTAGTTTTGACACTTAAACTCACCTCCTATGTTGTTCTTGTAAGTATTATACAACTCTTTTACTCTTCTGTAACGGAAAGCCAGCTTCCTCATCCAGTCAACCCCTCCTCTTACACCTGTTGGCAGACAAAGGTTTGCACTACTTGCAGCTGCATGGAAGCCATCAGTTGCAAAACTGTAGGTACTGCAAACACCCAAAATACAGTAAAAATAAATACAATGTATTCCTGTAAATGCTCAATTTATTTAATCTTTGAAGAAAAAAAAACAAACAAAAATAAATGCTGCTTACCTTAGGTCTTGTCCATTGTCATCAGAAGAAACATCATCTATATGAACTTGATCACACTCCTGTTGAAAAAAATCCAAATGATAAATTACAAGAGAGCATGCTCCGCTTAGTACAGATATTGAAGAAATGATCGGTGCAAGTCGCCAAGTACACCAGGAGATGGCAGCGTATGTACACCTACAGCTTCCTATCACCATCGATTTCTTAAAAATAATACAACCTTCAACTCCTACACTGTGTAAATTACTAGCTAAAATAGGCCTTTAGAAAAGCAATATCTAATTTTAGTGTGGGTTTTAGATTAAAATTATTTTAATTGAAAAATACCAGCAACCGCAAATCTCATTTATATTTTCTCTGGCATACCAATACCACGAAGTCTGCTAAGCCTTATTTCCCCACTTCCTAAAAGCTAGCGATGATGAACCTCAACCAGCATACAACTTCTGTTAATTCTCCAGGAGTGTGGGTGCTTATCAGATTCTTTTAGTGATTTATCCAAGTGCCTTGGCCTGGAAAATCACAGATAATCAAGCAGTCCTGGAGAACTTCATTATTTTCTGGTTTCAGAAAGATCAAGTACCTCTGGGGAACTGAGGTACATTGGAAAACTGAACTCCCCTCATTTTATAATCAGATAGCTAACAAATATCCTTTTCTGCAGCATGGCTATGGCACAAAGATATGAAAATGTGGGGGAAGCACGAATAAATAAATAAGTCAAGCTACCACACAATGGTAAATATGAACAGGCATCATATGACTGTTTTCTGTAGCTGCTAGAATAAATATCTTAACCCAAAGATGCACCTGATCTTCAGTGTTCAGAGATTTTATTTTGCTGTAATTTTTAATATTCAAAATAATTGTTGTTAACATAATCCTATTTATGAAAAGGTTTAAGGACGCACTTAAAAATTACTACCCAACAAATGTTTTCCAATAATTTAATCTCTTCACTAGGACAAAATGAGGCTGACCTTTCAAAATGCCCAGATCTGTGCCTCAAATAAAGAGTCATCTGAGTCATCTATATCAAACAAAGTTGCTGACAAGCAGCACTTAACTCAGACTCTGTGACATGTCGGAGTCTGCAGTTCTGAGTTTCCAATCTTGGTCTCACACCAATGTTAAGCTGTCCAGAAAAAGGACAAATATGAACAAAGAAGTGATTTCCAAATGCTATGCCGCAAGACCTTAAGAGTGTAAATTTTGGGAATTAACATTTCCTCTTTCTGTTTTGTTTGTTTTGCACTGAATGAAAACTTAACAGACTTCTGCTCACATGAAGCTGTTAAAAAAATGAATTAGCAATTTTTGCATAAAATAAATACATATAATTTCAGTTTTAAAGACATAATTTCATTATATCGTACAAGTAATTATAATTAAAAATTTTGTGCCAAGACTAACAGAATGAGTGTCCAAACTCTGCTCATCTGGCTTCATCTGTTAAGACAGGCATGAAAGATCTGTGTTCAAGGAGCAGAAATGAAGCATACTTCTCCCCACTGGAGAAACAAAATTTGTTGGCTTGTCTGAGGAGATGATTCTGAGCTGTAGAAAATTTTAAAAAAGCTGCATTTGGATGTGTATAGCAGATGAAAAGAGAAAGAAAAGGGCCAGTGGCAGCTGAGATAGAAGATTAATTTCTTTATCCTTATTTATTATTTACACTTCAAGAGAAAAAAGATGCAACCATACTCCACCCAGTGTAGGGCAGGAACTCAAGAATCAGACAAGAAGCCCCACCAGGACAAATTCTAACTCTACATTTTGCAGTATCTGAGCAGTATCTGACTTGCAGATCACCTTCACAGATTTTCCTTGCACTGATCAAAGCATACGATAACTTGAAATGTTTAAAAATCAATGCTGTGGATTTGAAGGTGTACTAATAAAATGGAGGGCACACAGAAGCCCTGATGGATAAAGGAGTGTCTGCTGCTGTTTCAGCTTTGTTAAGCCTTTCAGCTACATTGTTCCAGCATTGAAAATTCCAGATAACTGTTCTGCTGATAATTTCATTATTAAGTTAAATATGAGTGGGTGGCAAAGGCTTAGCTGTTTAGTTTTATTTGTTTTATCTGACAGTTTGTGCATTGACTCTAGGAACAGGAAATGAGGGGAACATGCAGTTTTCTGATTACTTTCCTCTTGTTCCTGCAAGAAGGTTAAGCTTAGAAGAGAATCACACCTGATAGCACTCTCCAGCTTTCTCCTTTTCCCCCTTCCTCTCCTCTTGGATCTATGGCACCTCAACATATACTTGCAATGAACATTTGCCAACCAACAACAAACTCATGTGCCCTTCACTCTTTGCTTCACTTTGCTTTACTTTGTTTTCTTTTTTACAACTAAAATGTTTACATTTTACAAAATCAGGAACTTTCAGGAAAAAAAGGAAAAGCAAATTGAGCAGATTTGAGATAGTTCGCTACTTTTCTCCAAAGAAACAGGAAATTGGTGGCACAACACTACATTGGATTTTGCCTGTAAAAGATACCAAACAGCTGTGGGAAGAAAGGAAAGCAAGCAACCTGTCTGTCACTTTAAATATTAAGGTAAAATACTTTTAACATCAGCTACATACTGGTTACACTCAGGTCACAGAGGCTCACTGTCAGTGCAAGGTCAAAACTAAGAAAAATAAAATATATTTCCTGACAGTTCAGGGATCTGGGTCCAGTAACTGTCTTGTGCTTGAAGCAATGCTAATTTAAATTATATCTGAGTGCAGGCAATCCTTTGCAGCAATTTTTAGAGCCTGGAAATTGGAGAGTACAGAATCAACAAATCATCCATAAAAATTACCCTCCTGGAAAGGACAGTAATTTCATTATCCAGTAAAAACAGTGACTCACCACACTGAACACAAAAATGTTATTACTGAGGGTATATTCAGCACTATGCTTTCTCAGGCTATGCACTTCTTTTAATGTATGTGTTTCAGTCTCTGTTAAAACTAGTTTAAGTGACTCACAAATTCTGAGACTTATCCAAATCCTATTTTTTATTTCTCATTTTTATTTCTAATGAGAAAAAATAAAGGATGATAAAATCTTATTTGAAATAGGGTAGAATTATCATAAAAATAGACATGGGATTCAGTTTGTTTGAATACTCTTTTCATCATTGTCCCTGACAATGGAGGGGTATAATGGAGTTGGAAGACTCATGTTCAAATTCTTGCTTGCAATTTGTAGGAATTGGGTTTTTTTGTGTGTGTGTGCACAGTATTCCCTACCAACATTTCTGAAAGCTGTCTTAAAATTAATACTCATTGTGAAAAGCTTCATTTCATCCTTTACCTGATTGAGAACAGAATGCATTAGTCTGGATATTATAACAGAACTGAGTCCTATCTCTAAGCACTGTTTAGGCACATGAACTTTCTAGAGCACCAGACTCCTATTTTCATGGCAAAACACCAACTGCCCTCCCAAGCAATACTTCTCAAGCTAACTAAAATTTATACACTGAGAATGAAATAGCTGGAGAACAGCCTAGCCTGAAATAAAAGTGCAGGTTGGCTGATTAGAACGTGGGTTACTGGGTCAGCAGGGAATGTCTCAGCAGATTGGAATTTCTGCATCAGCAGTTATTGTAGTGAGACAGATTTGCATAGAGGAAGGAAAACTTTATTTTTATGTGTGATAATTTCAATAACTTGGTTATTGTTACTAGACCCTGGTATGTGGTGTTTCCAACCAAGAAAGAGAGGGGGAAAAGACTGCTTAGAGGATATACTGACTGGAGTCCATATTACAGGAATATAGCTTCATCAGTACCTTACAATTGTCATGTCCAGAGCCACAAGATTTACTGCTGATGGCTCAGCATTTAAAAAGTGAGATAATGAAAACACGTGTAATCTGTTTAGTGAATAAAAGGCTGTCTCACTTCCTCAGTAACAACTGAAGTTTGGTGTCTTGATTGCCATGACCACCAGCAACTCAGCATTCATCTCCTGGGGAAGGATGGTCAGAGGAACAGACAGAGAGATGGAGAGAGGGAGAGAGATGAGAGACACCCAAGTTGGAATTGGGGAATACTCAGAATTGACTACATCGTCATTGTGCACACGCACTGTAATATTCAGTAATGGCCATGTGCTCTGCAAACACAGTTAAACAGCCAGATTTATCCATTGGTATATTAGAAGATGCCTCTGTGTACTTCGGCACAGGATGCCATGCAATTATGTCTTATTTTCTAAGATGACAGAAAATTGTTGGTCTGGCATATGCCAGAATGTGTGCATACAGGTCATTTTAGAACAAGAAGTTCAGAATTTTAGTGATCTTGTAAGAAAGTTGGTTAAGAAACAAAGATGAATTCTGGGCTAGAAAATACCTAATTGCATATAGAAATTGGCTTTAATCAAATCAAATTGATTGAGTTATGAGATTCTCCTAGAGAGTCCTAAAGTAGTATTTTTTGATTTATTTGAAACTGAAAACTGTTTGGATACTGTTCAAGCTCTGGAATGAACTGGAGTATGATTTTTTGGACAGGATATTAAAGCTACCCTATGAAGAATATACAAAATGTGACGGTATACCTATGACAGCTAAACCTGAGATCTACAAGGAAAATAAATACTGAGAGAAAGGAATGAAGCTTCAATGGCCATTAGCAAGAATAAAAATGTATGGAAGGAGGACAAAGCTCCATTTTGCTGAACTCTTCCACTTGAACTCAGACAGGATTGAAGAACTCTGGGCATATACTACTGAATGGCTTAAACTTCATTGGGAGCCACATGAAATGTGAACACACAGGGGCAAAGGTCTGATAAAAAGAAATTTAAACAATGCTTTGAAAAATTGATTTGGACTCTATCTCTGGTACAGAGCACCAGAAAGAGAACATTCACTGAGCGCACTGTCAAGTGATGATTCACTAGGGCTGCAATAAAACACTGACTGGTGAAGGCATTCCAGGGCTTTGCTTTTTTTATGTTTTTGCTGCTGGAAGGAGGAAATGCAGCTCAGGTATAGGGCAAAGAGGAGATTCAGAGCAGCCCTGCACAGAAGGACTTCGGGGTGGTAGTCGATTAAAAAATGAACATGAGCCGACTGTGAGCTTGCAGCCCAGAAAGCCAACCGTATCCTGGGCTGCATCAAAAGGAGTGTGACCAGCAGGTCAAAGGAGGTGATCCTGCCCCTCTACTCTGCTCTCATGAGACCTCACTTGGAGTCTTGTGTGCAGTTCTGGCGTCCTCAACATGAAAAGGACATGGAGCTGTTGGAACAAGTCTAGAGGAAGGCCACAAGGATGATCAGGGGACTGGAGCATCTCCCATACAAAGACAGGCTGGGAAAGTTGGGGCTGTTCAGCCTGGAGAAGAGAAGGCTGTGTGGAGACCTCATAGCAGCCTTCCAGTATCTGAAGGGGGCCTATAGGGATGCTGGAGAGGGACTCTTCATTAGGGACTGTAGTAAGAGGACAAGGGGTAATTGGTTAAAACTTAAACAGGGGAGGTTTAGGTTGCATATAAGGAAGAAATTCTTTCCTGTGAGGGTGGTGAGGCACTGGAATGGGTTGCCCAGGGAGGCTGTGAGTGCTCCATCCCTGGCAGTGTTCAAGGCCAGGTTGGATGAAACCTTGGGTGTCATGGCTAGTTTAGTGTGAGGTGTCCCTGCTTATGGCAGGGGGGTTGGAACTAGATGATCTTAAGGTCCTTTCCAACCCTAACTATTCTATGATTCTATGAAGTATATCCCAGTTTCTTAACTTAAAGAAAGCTAAGAATAAATGAGGTGTGCAAAGGATGACAGAGACAACTGCAACCTGATAAGTCTGCTTTTCTTATTGCCTACAGTTGATAAAGGAACAAAAGAAGTGCATACATTCCCAGGGAATGGAAAAACTTCATTTACCCTTATTTTTTCTATTCACTCACAAGAAACCTTTCTCTGGCATTTTAAACCAAACCTCAAAGTCTTCCAACTCCCATTAGTGGTAAAATATCCATCCACGGAAGCAACTCTGGGATCCAGTAAGAAAAAAAACTGATTTAGATCAGGGGATAGCCTAAACCCACACATTCTCTAATGCTGCAGTCTTTGAGGCAAACGAAGAATAGTTTACATTTGAGCAAGAAAAAGGGGGGTGGGAGGAGGGAGGGCACCTGTGGGCAAAAGGCTACTCAGGTATGCGGAGAGAAGAACAGATTCTCTTTTGGTTAAATAATGACACTCACTGAAGGCAAATTTAGAGAACTTCAAGAGGAAGAATATGAGGCAAATATGTTCCTCTCTTGGAAATGACAGTACACATATCTAAATCAATGAAAATGGAAAAGACAGCCATGGGACAAGGAGAGGAAAAGCTAGTTTGCAGATTCCCTCTCTCACAGAGTTTAATGAAAGGACTGTGGTGCAATAGAAGTCACTGCCACCTAGCTAACCTATCTGATTAAATATGACAATCCCAAAATCTAGATAGGCAGAAAATGTCACACTCAACAAACAGTAATGCACAGAAAAACTAGTATGTTAAAAACTCAGGAGTAACAGTATTCATGCTGTTTTGATCCTTACCTCTAAATCATTAAAAAATAAATGTGTGTCAGCAAGATTAAAAATCATTTCTTCCATTCGCAGTCCAAGAGTCACTGCCATTGGTGGATCCTTAAAAAACAGAAAGCACAGTTAACTATTTTAATACCTTAAAGTTATATTAGAATTAATTTAAAACCTGCTGTATACAAAATGCTTTGAAAAATTAACACTGCAAGAAATTTCTCCAAAAATCCTTTCAGTATTAAGCTGTATTAATATAATGCTACAAGAAGAGACCGCTGAATGTGTGAGAACTTTTAGGGTAGCTGGGGATGTTGAAACATCAAGTTTTTTGACAGTCAAGATATTTGTAACTGGGCTAAACTGACATGGGAAAACCTGGTGGCCTTACGTAAACCTGCATAAAGAAGGCTGTAAACAGGGAAGAAACTTCTTACAAAAGACGTACGTAAGAAAACCAGCATTTATTATTATAACAGCACACCAAAATTTTCACCCCTGAGCCTTTTATATAAACATGTAAATATCTTGTCTGTCAATCTGTGGACAGACAAAAGCTGAGTCATGAAGCAGTAACTAATTTTTCTGACCCAATCCACAGAGTCAGCAGCAAAAGCAGAAACAAAGTTACTCCATGTGACATTCAGTCTGCTGCACAATTCCTTGGATCACTCGGCTTTTCTTCCCAGCTTTTGGACACATGAAGTCCTCACCAAGGTTATGCTAAGTTGGACTAGGAAAGGTAGTCATCTACCAACTGATTACTTTGTGAGCAATTATCCTAAACTGTGATATGAAGGTGTGATTTAAGAGGCCTTTTCAATTTCTAATGTCTCTGCTTTCTAAAAATACAAATGGTATTCTGAACCTATGCTCATTTCCCCAAATTGAGTTTCACTCTGGATAAATCATCACTGTGTTGCCTATGTTTAGACCTATATCACTTCATTCCCACACTTTCTGTCACTCTAGTATGTCTCTTGAAACCTTGCACTTAGTCCTCTGTCTCACCATTGACCCTTACTTCATGCAGGCACTCACTGATGAATTTCAAGGCTCTCCTTTATGGTTTTATTGCAGGTAGCAATTCCACAAAGTGCCTGTAAGGGTTTTTCTTAGCATTCTTCTGTGTGCTTGCAATCTATGGCACAATTCTTTAGGTGGTCCACAGGAATGGGAAAGGGTATATAAATTTGTTTGCTACAGCTCATCCTTTCATTTCTGGTGGAATATAGGATTCTTGTCCCTGGATGAAAATAATTTAAACTGCTGCATTTGTTTATAGGTCAGCTTCCCCATTATCAAGATAGCACAAACCTATGGATCTGCAATAACACTTTATATGAGACCATTTAGTGTACAGTAAATTTGAGATAATTAATTTAAACTTGCGAAGCTTCCTAGGAAAGAGGTTAAGCCAATTTTCATTACCTCACATTTGTTCTAGAATAACGTAGCACATGAACAGCTCTTGATGCTTAGCTAATGCCTGGTAAAACTAGTATTATCATTGCCTTAATCATTTTCCTGAGCTTGTGGAGTTCAGCTAACATTTTATGCTTAACATACTGCAATGGACTTTTAAAATAGAATCCTAGAATCACAGAATGCTTTGGGTTTGAAGAGATCTTAAAGATCATCCAGTTCCAACCCCCCTGCCATTGGCATGAGTGCCTTCCACTAGCCCAGGATGCTCAAAGCTCCATCCACCTGGCCTTGAACACTGCCAGGGGTGGGGCAGCCACAGGTTCTCTGGGAAACTTATTTCAGTGTCTCACCACCCTCATAATAAAGATCTTCCTAATATCTAATCTAACTATCTCCTCTTTCAGTTTACAGCCATTATCCCTTGTCCTTTGACTACAGGCCCTTGTAAAATGTCCCTCTCCACCTTTCTTATCAGCCACCCCTAGGTACTAGATGTGATCCTCTTCTCATTAAAATAAATAAAAAAAAAAAAAAATCTGTATTTCATCATTCCGACTCTGATTGACAATAGCAAGCTTTCAGAAATCCCTTCTTAAATACCTTGAAATTAAAAGTCTAAAAGTTTACCAGCATCTGGCAACAAAATCACACAAAACCTCAAATGTTAATTTGTTAGTATTAGGATCAAAGGCTTCCCAATCAGGATCAAACGTCCCCTACTCCAGGGCTTTGCAACGTCAGAATAAAAGATGGTTTCTACCCTCGAGCACTTAAATACTAATGGTAAAATCTGAGACACAGACATATTTTGACCCTTGCTAATAAAAAAGTCAGACTTGAAGGAAGAATAGTGTGTAAGAAATGGTAATGATCCTAAGTTAGACCCAACAGTCTGGCTATGAAAGGAAGTATTTTTATGTTGACCCTTGAACTGGTCTTGACTACCTTTCAGAAGTAAAAACCAAATGCAGTGCCTAATAACACAATTTCATCCCCTATCTTCTGTAGTCATGTTCATGGGATCTGAAAGTCACGTACGTAGCTGAAGGCAGCAGCAAGTGCAAAGGTCACTTTTCCAAGGGGATGATTAAGGAAGATATGTGAACAGATTTGCAAAAATGATGCAAGAAATTAGAACAAAAATCATCAAAATACTCCGGACTCATAAGATTCTTCATCAAGCAATAATGCTTTTATCAAAGTGTCATCACATACAAACGTGTGTCTCTCCTTTCTCTTGTGGGTTTTTGGTTTTTTTTTTTTTTTTCTG
>NDXB01011674.1:188421-207450 GCA_002631895.1 Agapornis roseicollis | reverse complement strand
TTTCTTTTTTGGTTTTTTTTTTTTTTTTTTTTTTTTTCTGTGCACAGTAAATCATATTTTTTTCTTTCTAGACACAATATAATAAAGAGTATGCAATATGCTTCTTTACCTCAATCCTATGAACACTAAGGCATGTGTATAACTTTGTGCACAGGTGGTAACTCATTATTATTTATGTGAGTTAAGTTATTCACTGGAGTGTTTCCAGCACTGGAATTTCAGACTTTTGATTCTCAGCCTCTTTTGTCCCCTTCCTGGGTAGAAGCAGACTTAAATGCGGAAATTTGCTATAACATATTCCATTATAATCCAATTTATTTTTACAGAAACTACCAACTGTGTATCACAATTTCCTGCCTTGCCTAATATAGTTGAAAGACATAAATGTGACAAAGCTTTTATGATTTTCTTATTAGTAGTATTTTTGTAACCAACTATGCCTGACTTTATTACTGTTAAAATGAGATTTCCTATGCTCCTGCTCCTGTTTTGAAAAAGGCATTGCTTAGGATATTGCTAGGTACTATATGTAAAATAAAATAGAACAAAGAGAGTTCATTTCAGCCTGGTGTGGAATCAGTCTGCGATCTCACACAGCAACTTCTGCTAAGAATAGTTATTGGAATTGAATTTTCAAATTATGGGCAATTCTTCCTTTAATAAATTGCCCAAAAGTTGCACTGCAACTGTTTAAGAAGAATTAAACATCACATTCCAGATTTTTCCATGTTAAGTTCATTCCTTCACATACAAGAATAGACATAGAAAGCAGATTTGTCAGGGTCTCATGGTTTTATAATGTTTGCACAGTGTGGAGGAACAACCCAACCAGCGTTTTACTGTCTTTCAAGTTGAAGCAGAAGTTGCAGACTAACTGAAGTGGCACAAAGCACAGAGTGTTGAAAAGAAAGCAAGAAATATGTGCAGCTGACACAGATTTGAGCACAGCAAATTGAGAGACCGAATAAGAGGCAGACTGAACTTCTGCCAAAACATATTTTGTGCTACCCTTCACAAGAATACACAAAAGAGAAAACAATAATTAAAAAAATAAACCTGGAAGTGTTCCTCAGATAATTTGCAGAATAAAGAACAACTCTTTGGCCTTCAGAGGAATGATTTTAGCCAGACATCATCAGTGTGCAAAAGAATCACAACCAGCTACAGCATTTCTGTATACCAAAATACAAATTACTTTAGTTACTTTAGTATGAAGGCACTAAACTGGAGCCAGACTGTCTGTCTGTGGACTTCTGTACTAGACTGGTCCATCTACTGGAATGCCTCCTGGGAGACTAGATAAAAATACCCTAGGAGGACCAATATTTAAATGTTTTGTCCAGCAGGCTTGGAACAAAACCCCAAAAGTTCAATGTCCATTAGTGGAAGAAACCTATTTAATAATGTCTTGGAAGGTCAGGTTTCAGCACAAGATGTTCAAAATAATTTAATTTCTCAGAAGAAAAAATGCAAACACACCAAACTGGTTTTTATAAAACCTCAAAATCCAAACAGATAGACTGCCAGGTAAATTCATTGTGACAGGAATTTATACGCATGAAACCTTAAAAATAAGCAAGAAAACAAACAAAATATATAAATAATATTGTAAGAATAAATATTCAATGTGTGGCTGTCCTGAACAGACTTATAACAAAACTGACCTCTGGAAAAAGTAGAAAATGCTTACGTACCAATATTTTTAGCTTAAAAATACTTCCCTCCATTATAGAAATCTCAGATTTACATTCAGCTCTCACTCTGTTCATGGGAACAATGGAGCAAGAGAATGCATGTCTTCTTGATAACTGTATCTAGATGCTGATGAAGGACATTTCTATTCCACAGGGAGTTTCTGTTCCACTCTCTCTAGAAAGTGGTAGGAAAATGGACTCAGAGGTCTCAGACTATGAGGGACTGGATTGAGAGGACAACTGGAGGTCATGAGAGATAACTCCATTAATACAGGCAGACAAAAGCATTTTTATGAGTGAATTTGGGAATGTCATTATAGGTGATAATGGTGACAAAGTTTTTCTGTTTAATGACTGGACAAGCAGAGAGTTAGCAATAAAAAGCTACTAAGCCCTCTCCAGACAAGTGTACAAGGTTAATGTCACCTCCCCAACAGCTTACTGTCATTAGCAATGCTATCAAAATTTCCAGCTGTGATCATCAGGTATGGATTTGTTCTGATTTCTGCACTTAGAAATCACATTCTCCTCCTTCAAAGGTTATAACGGACTTTCTTTCTTTTTTATCCATTTGCACCTTGAATTACAGCATTTATCTGGGCATCCTTGCCCTCTCGATTGACCTGGGAGAAATGAATGGAATATAAAATGCTTGGAGGTAGACAAAACTCCAACTTAATCAGCCTTAAATCAGCAAGGATAACAGGAATGCAATGGAACAAAGAATACACACTGTTCACAGGGAATAAGAATGTACCTCATAAACTCTTAACAGATGAGGACATCTCCTAACACATGTCCTGTCACATCAACAAATCCTCACTTAAGAGCTCAGCATTGTAGAAAACCATATCTGCCAACTGGTGCTCAGCTGCAAAAACCATCATCAGCCACACAAGTCATAAACTTAACAGCTCAAATGCCAATGTTCATAATTTGTCACTGCAGTAAATAATTAAAAATAGAAACGTACTGGTTTTATGATGTACAGAGCAGAGGAGTAAATGAGCTGAACAACTCTGAGATGTGCTCTTACTGCTGGGAGGCAGCATGGCTTCCTTGAAACCTAACACAGGTGTAGTGTAGTTTTTATTCTCTTTTTATGATAGTTCTGACCAGCCCAATAAAATCACCACTACACCAAAAGTCAGACAGAAACACCTACCGGTAGAAAACAGCAAGCCACAGTATTCCTCTGGGTAAGTTTTATATTTTAAATATCAAAGTTACGCATTGACCAATCTCTCAACTTCAGTGGAGTTTAAAGCTATACTCTTCTCCTGCCCAGACAAGCAGCAATTTGCCCTGTCTTTTAAATGAGAAGCTTACAGCTGCATCCAGCAAGTTAAATCCCTCAACAAATCAATACAATAGTTTTGTTTTTAACATGGTTATTGTAACAGCCCTATATGATTCTGAAATCAAATAATCATCACACCATGAAAAGTGCTGGAAAAGTATATGCCAAGGAGAGTGTCCATTCTCAACTTCAGAAACCCTCAGGCATAAGTCAGAAATCTGTTTTCTCTTGACAAATTTATGAACTAAAATTTGCCTATTGGATACAGACCTTCCCACTAATCTCTGCCAACAAATGCCCCCATTGCCTATGGGGATGTTGGTTTGTCTTTTTTGTTTCTCTTTTATTTCACTGTAAGAATCTTTTGAAAGAGAAACTGTTGGTCTTGTGGTACCAATGCAGCTCTCAAGTGTCCCCACACTCACATATCAGTCCTGCCACCTGGCCATAACAACATGATGGCCACCTCCCCTCACTGCATTCCCTCTGCAGCCTGAATTGTAACAAAGCATGGAGATGAAAAGACTAAGTTATTTTCACCCAGTTACTGCAAGATATAGGGTGAAGGGCTAGTGGAAAAATGGAATTAATGTTTACATATCAAGCAGTAGATGGGAGTATATTCATACTAGCTCTAAATCCAGCATCCCACTCCTGAAAAACACAAAATCAGAACACTTAGCCAAAGAAGATGCCTTCCCTTAAACCAGAGTTCACATTAAAGACTCACTAATCTCATTTAATCCCTTTTCCTGTGACTTTTGTGTGTGTGTGTGTGTGTATGTGTATGATTTCTATTTTGGGAGTAACCTGATTATGTTATACAAAATGGGCTCACAAAATACATATGGAAGAACACAGTACTCACAGCTGAGCACCTGTGTGACATTATATACCTTTATTTTTATTTTTTAAAAGCAGAGAGCAAATAACTGCAATTATTTGGTATCATTATTTTCTTGTTTTTCATTATGAAGTAACAATTTTATGACACTTTTCCATGACAAACAATTCTCTTGACACTTTTGCAAGACCTGTGTGTTCACAAGACTTTCACTGAGAACCTCACAATTCATGGACTATTTACTGTCATAGCAATCTAATTTTCATAACAATCCAAACTCCAGTCTGGATTAAGACCTTGTTTACAGATGGAAATCACATGCAGAAAAGATAAGGGCCACATCTGCTACAGAGGTCATGCAACAAAGACTGACTGAAATCCATCTGTGATATCTTTCCCTTCCCCCATATCTAACATCTTAGGCACTTAAGCTTAGACACATCTCACTTTAAGTTTGGGCAACACTTCAATGACATGCAAAAGTCAAAGCCTACCCATGATAAGCTTTCCTTGTGTTCCCTGCCTCCTTGCAGTCAGCAATATATATGAGATTCATTGATAATTAGTCATTATCTTCCTAACAAGTTCTCTATAAATATGGCAAAGGTAGTCACTGTAGGAAGGAAAAGTCTCCTATTTTTATTTTACGGTGTCTGGAAATGAACAGATTTCCCGACTTGTGTGGATGTGACCTATCAGTATAAAATTAGTAAATAAATAAAAAAAAAATGGATTATACTTAAGAATTCCTCTGCTTTTGCTTATAGTTGTTCATGTCATTTGTTTACTGATGCTGATCTCAGTAGTATAATTACAGTAATTTCACTTGCCCTTAGAGATACTCTTGGTTTATACAATCCAACTTTATCTGCTGTCAGTACTACTGGCTGTTAATATGCCATTACTGGATTCTGAATGGACAGTCAATTTTAGCAGCATGTGTTCTTAAGAACAGGGGTTGTGATTTTTTTTCCCCCAAATATTTTTACTCATAAAAAAAGTGGGGAAAAAAGAGGGATTACATGGCTCTAAGGTAGTTTTCAAGGTTATCCATAGATGTTTATGAGCTACAAAATGTGCTCCAATTTCTAAAACTCTGTATTAAGTTTGACTTTGACTTTAATTATTTATTATCTGAGATCGAGCATCAGATGTAAACATCCCAAGGGCACAATCAAAAAAGGATTAATGAAATGGCTGCATCACTGAGGCAATTCAGCAAGTTCTGTGGCAGTCTATAGGCTACACTCACAGTGATATAAATGTTTACATTTGGCTAGGTTTCTTTCTTTTTTTAGTAATTATAAGATAGAAATGGTTTTGAAAAAGGCACAATTTGAAAAAGTCAGTGTTTGGAAAACAGCAGAAGAGGAGTTTTTGACAGTGTACTGAAATGTGCATTGTGGAGCTGCCAAACAAGCAAGGCTGTTTCTTACAAGATATGAATAACAACCCTTAGCATTCTAGAAATTCAGCTTTTTGTCTGGGGGGTTTGAGTTTTCCTATTAAGTTTCTCTTTTAATAAATAAATAATAAAAACATGGAAGACTGTCCCATCCATGTTTATAATCCACAGTTTCTGGCTTTGGGCATTTCTAGCCAGCTGGCTAGGGAGGTGGGTGTGGAAAACATTTCTTTAAGGTACTGTTTCTCACATCCTTTTCTCACGCATCTGATTCTACTGGGGTAAATGGCAGAAAACATGCTAAATAAGCCCTTTATCTGACACAGTAAGGAAATGGTTATGTACTTAAATACTGTTTAATTAGTTTCACTTGAATGGTACAACACCTAGAAAACCACATATGTACATATCAACATTCCCGTTATCTATTTTTTTCCTTCTATATATTTGCCCTAGCTTTTCATTTTATCCAGGCCTCTAGCCCTACCCCTCCCAGCAGTCTGTTCCTGGCCCCCATCACCAGTCCCGTGGGGCTGTCTGTTGACTCAGCAGGGGACCTCAGTCCTGCTCCTGTAGGTTGCAATAGCTTCTCTCTGCCTCCCTCGCTCTTCCTTCAGCTCTCCTGCTCCCTGCTCTGTGACCTGACTCCTTGCGGGTTTCATCAAAGGGGAGACAATATGTACAACTATCTGCTTGGGAGAGGATTCACTCCCCAGCATTACTCATCCCAGAGCCAGCCAGGGGAACCAAAGATGCAACAAAAAAGCTGGGGAGTTAAAGAGTAACATCTCCAGCTGGTGTTGAAACAGGTCAGTCTTTTACTTATGTGCCCTCATTCATTAATTTCCACATAAATTCATCTATTTTTCCATTTATTTCTTAATTCTTGCTCTACCCATCCAGATACTGTCAGTTATTTCCATTTGCCATTGTATCTATTATCTCTCTGCAATCGCTTCCAATGTACCTCAGGACCCCCATCTCGTGCCTCTGTAAACTCTTCCCTTATTTGCACCATCTACTTCAGACTTACCTCACATATTGTGCTGAGGGTCTGAGTCTCATTTCATCCTTGACTTTTTCACATTAACCATCTGAAAATGGTGTTTACTGTACGCTTTCCTTCTAGCTTCACCCAGAAGGTGAAACACACATACATGTGCAGGCTAGGTAGCGCTAATAAAATGAATCGACATGGAATTCATGGCTCACATACCTTGCCATACTTCTGTGCATAGGATCCTGTTAGCAGTGAATGAAAAACTATGATTGTTTCATCCAAATCCCAAACAAATACACGCTGAAAACAGAAATAGGTATAATATTATTAAACAAATAACATCAAAGTCCCACCACCATCCCACACAGAAGGCTAAAAATCAACCACTTAACCAAGCAAGTTTTCTCTGAAAATCAGCAAAATCAGTATATCATGCATGGTAAAAAGTCAGAAGGAGGGTAACTTTTGAAGTCTTCAACCATTTCTTATTTGTCCTCTAAAAAGCTTTTCAAAAAAGTTGTATAAACATAGATTTCAGAAATGTGATGGGGGTCAAACATAATTGTTAACTTAAGGATAAACAGTGCTCTCAGATACTTCTCCATGTCTTACTGATTCAAGGTCTTTATTTCTACTGTATAGCTAAAATAAAATCTTGGGTAAAAGTGTTATATGTCACATATAATATTATACAGAATGTAAATAATATTGTAGGATAAAATGGATTATTCTAACTAAAAAGAAAAAAAAAAGAAAAAAGGAAAGAAAACTCCTTTTATTTATAAGGGGTTCATTTTCAGTGGTAAACTATAAAATAGACAGGAAAACTGAAATGTAAGAAGTTAAGAGTTTTTCCACTGAGAAAGTTAAATCCTTTGAAAAGCACAAAATGCTTCAGTTTCTGTACAAAAGCCATGGCATTTACATTCAGTGCCTAGCATGGCAGCCCACCCTGCCACCCCAGGAGTGGCTGCATGGTCAGCCAAGTCCCAGCAGCAGTCTTTTGCTGCACCCAGCATTGGTCTAAGGCAGAGCAGTGGGGCTGGGCAGGCAGCAGGGGACACCCGTGTGGCATGCTTCCCTAATGCCAGACCTAGTGTTTCATATGCATACAGGCACCCTGTTTCCTCCTCCTGCTCTTGTCACTGTAAGGCAGCTCACTGCTAGCACAGGAGTAATATGACTATAATTACTCTGTTGCTAAGAGGGCACCTGCGTTTGAAATCATCTGTATTAGGCAGATACATTTCTTCATGAAGGCACTGATCTTGCACATACTTAATGACAGTTATAACTTCACTGATGTAAGGTGCCTCACTGAAATTCATTGACATTGAAAGCACAAGGACAAATTTGTACCTAAGTATTTGAAAGGCTATGGCCAGATGTTCCTGCACATTTGCACTGCATTGAAAAACACATGTAATTAAGCTGAGTGAAATATGAGAAATTTCCTTTTAAAAAAAATGAAAATGTGACAACTTTGCATACAGAAGTCTCAAAATTTTGTGGTTCTACTGCATGAGAAACTGAAAGACACACAATCTTAGAGCCAAAAAGAGGAAGGCTGAATCACATTTGCTTTTCTGAATAACTTTGTCATACAGAACAGTAACATCTCACTGTTAAACCAGCAACTTATATCTGTCATAGTCAGTTAGTGAGACTGAGTCCATGATGTTTACCAAAATGCTTTAAACTGTTTCCACAGCTGTAGTTTTCAGAATTTACTTTTCATCAGAAGAAACCTCCACATTACCATTCATCATTTACCGCAGGCATACCTCCAAGTCACTGTCCGGAGGGGGTGATGGATTATTCTTCCGCCCTCTACCCCGAGACTTTGACCCAGAACTTCTACATGTTCTCTCATCAAGATCCTTGATTGGCGTGGAAGGGCTCTGCACTGTGTCAAACTCCCCTGTAAAGTCAACCATTCACGGCAAAATTAGTGCTGCATTTTAAATACTAAACCTTTTTTTCTCAAAGCCAGACATGTCTACATGCAAACTCAACCACAAGAAGCACCAAAAAAGAGTATAAAATGAGTAATAATGTGGTTTGTCTTATGTAGATGGAATCTGCAGATGCCACATATACTTTTCTCTTTACCTAGGAAACCCTGTAAACTCTAGCAAAATATGAGAAAGATTAAAATGACACATATGCATGTGCAGGTCTATATACAAATACATAGAAACCCATGCAAAATATTGATGTATCTAAAGAAGATATATTTTAGAAGTTACACTAATGACTTCTCAAAACATAAAATGCCTTTTGAAGTAGCTCATTTCCCATGTTTGGAGCTCAGCTATACTTTTTCCAAGACCTGCGTTACCTTTAGCAGAACACCCCTTGGCACTGTTCCACACACTAGAATAGCCCTTCAGCTTCCTGCTTCATCTCCTCCTTCCATTTCACCTGCTCTTAAGTAGAGCTCCCTTTTTTTTTTTAGCCCTTACCTCTGCCCATAAATTGTCAGAGAAAAGTCATAATATTAAATGTAATATTCCAGTTGCTACCAGGAAGAGGGTGAAGTCATAAAAGTATGACTGATCATCTTTCTCTGAGCATTAGCTATTGTCTGCTGCCAGAGAAATGATGTGCTGAAAGGACCTTTGATCTGGAATAGGACAGCTGCTCTTAACACTTATGCCAATCCCTGACTTACCTATTTAATCTACTTTGCCTTTGCTGGTAACAGTGTGCTTTAGAGGTGATCAGAATCAGTAGCTAGGTAAGTCAGAAAAAATAAAGAATGTATCTCCCAGAGGATGACACGGAACTTCTCTTTACAAATTACTTTCATGCCACAACTCAGTAAATATAAAATAACCTTTTATTCACAACACAGTACCTTCGGTGTTCCTTCAAAACTGCTAGACATAAATGCAGTTTGGCTAGGTCTCCGAGTGCTAAATGACATAAATCTTCCTTCATCATTGATCCGATTAATGATATGATTTTTCTCCATTAAAGAAGGAAAGGCTACAGCTTGATCTGGTATCTACTACAGAGTTTGATTCAAGGGAGTCCTTGTGCTGCATGTAATTGTGCACTTCTGGGCCACTTTGGTAATATTTGTTAAAAGTGCTCATGATGGCACATCTACAGAATAAATTAATACTTGGTACAAACACTTCCCAAGAATCATCTATGATGCATTTGATTTTGAACTGGAATCTGAACTTTTTTATTTTTACTAAAGAATGTCACTAAGTGCCCAGCAGATCAAAGAGAATGTTTTTTCTGCTCCGTTTTGAACTTGCAAGACCATATCTGGAGAAATGTGTAGTTTTGGGTCTCCAGGTAGAAGAAAGATATTGACAAACTTGAGTTAGTTCAGGTGAGGGCAGGTAAGGGGCTGAGCATACAGGAAGAAAGGTTGAGTGACTCTTCAGAAAGGTATGCAGAGAAAAGGACAGAAGATGCAACAGACAGAAATCACAGCAAGGGATATTCCTGTTAGACACAAGATAAAAACTCCTTCACTGTGAGAGTGGTCAGGCCCTGGGACAGATGCCCAGAGATGCTGTGCATTCTTCATCCTTGGAGATACTCAAAACTCCATTGAACACAGCCCTGAGCAACATGATCCAAGCTGGCTTGTCCATGAGCAGGTTAGATCAAAAGATCCGCAGAGGTCCCTTCCAAGCATTGAATGTTTCTGTGATCCTCCCTGAGTCATTCACCTCATTCTCCCTCAACAACACAGAAAAAACCAATTCTGGCCTAGCAGGCTCTAAGAAGAGAAAATAGACTGCAGTCTCAGTTAAGAGTCTCTGCATAATGTAACACAATAGTTAAATTCTTAATCTATTCCATCATTTATTTATACCTCACAGTGATCCACATACAAAAGATTATTAAAATAAATACACTAGGAGATATATTTATATATCTTGACTGGAAAAATACTGATGTATTTCTTGGAAGAATAAAATTTAAGACTGTAATGTCACATTCCTGAATGGGAGATCTAGACATTGTGAGGAAAGAATTTAAGATGCAAGGAAAGGGGAGAATAAAATGAAAGCTAGTTCCTGAGTGTTAGGACATTTACCTGGAGAAGGACATAGCTAGATTGCACTGCCTTCTCCAGGGTACCCTTGTTTATTTGACTGACTGATTAATAGATATGAAGTATAAAGACATATTTTCATGGCCCAGAATCCGCATCCCTATATCCCTGAGTGGAAGGTGATGAATCCTCCATGAAATAGGAGGAAATCAAAACTGTCTTGCTCACTTCCTGGGAAAGTACTCAAATTATTCTGCTATGGCGTAGAAGAAGATAGTACGACTTTTTTCTCAACCCAGGTGATGGCTACTTCTATGTTTCAAAACCAATGTGCTTCTCTGCTCGAGTGGAACAGAGCCACACTTTCAGGCAGCAGCTAAGAAGAGTTTTTCAAACCCAAAGTTTGAGAATTTATTCCATATACCATTTTAGATAGGTCTGTTCTGAACAAGATAAGGATCATACGCATTCTATTGTAGTTTCTCTTTCAGTTGAAACTCTTATTTGCCAAGAAATGATGGGAAAATTAAGTCACAATAATATCTAATAAAGAATGTTCCTATCATATTTTCTCTTGTCCATAGAGCGGAGAGAGAGCAGGGTTCTTGTTGACTAATCATTTCTATTCCCAGCACAGTGTTGATGTCAGTAAGGACACTGCAGGCAGTGGAGCAATCAATAAGGTCACATTAACTTAGTGCCTTCCCCATAAGACGAACAGTAAAATATACTTCAGTAAATGAACAAATGTACAAAAAGATGGTTCATAACTAGAATCCTTGTGCAGTACATTGTCACACTGCTTTCAAAAGAAGAACTGAGTGTGCAAGAGTTCTGTATGAAAATCATAGTATCATAGAATCATAGAATCATTGAATAGTTAGGCTTGGAAAGGACCTTAAGATCATCTAGTTCCAACCCCCCTGCTATAAGGAGGGACACCCCACATTAAACCATGCCACCCAAGGCTTTGTCCAACCTGACCTTGAACACTGCCAGGAATGGAGCACTCACTGCTTCCTTGGGAAATGTATTTTCCTAAATTTTTCTGACAGAGTGGAAAAAATGTCCCAAACCAAAACCCCAGAAATGCAAAGGCAAAAATTAAATAAGATGAATGTTTACATTCTTACCACAAAGGTCTTCATATTTATAACATTTAAACATTTTACAACAAAATCAAGGCTCATTTCTACAGTAATATATTAAAACATCTGTTCTCAATGACTGTGTTTACTCTAATCTACCAAAACTAAAATATAAATTAAAAAAACCTTATTCTCAATCTTCTCTGAAAGTATCCAAGTAGTGAATTTTCATTTAGCGTTAGCCATTACCAGTTGCCTCGGGCTTCTTCTTGGGTCAATGCTGTACATGATTGCATAGTTATCTATTAATCAGTACTGTAACTAATCACCATACCTTGTTAAGTTCTAGATATTTAAAGCCAACTTTATTTCATTACACTAATCTCTAAATCAGAATGAGCAGCTGTCTCTTACTTGAATGCAAGGTATGCACCTATTTTAGAACTGCAGAAGTCAGTAGTGCATGTTTTTTTTAACAACTGTAGGTTTAATTGCTTGATTTGCTTTTTACCAACAACAGGCTAAAGGAGCAACTGCATTTTCTTACCCTCTGTTTGCTTTATAAATAAGGTCAAGGCTGATAAAAGGAAAATGTATTAAAAATCCAACCGTGTAACATTAAAGAATATGAGACATTCTAGTACCAAAGTACTGAAAATACCCTCATGAAGAGTTCTTTCTGCAGCTCATATTAGAATTTTTTATTGCAATGTTTGAAATTTTTTAGCTTTTCCAGTATTCAACACATGCCTAATAAATATCCTTCATAGCCTTCTCCCACTGAAACTACGAGCAGCATCAGAGATCCAATAAAGCAAGAGGAAAATGTTAAAACCAGAGCATGGAATAAACCCTTTATCACATATCTGTACACTGGTTCAGGTCTAACATGAAGCCTTCCATGCAATGAAGACCCTACACCTAGTTCCACCCAGAGGACAAGGAGTTACAGTACCACCATTACAAATATAGGTGGTCTTTCATATAAAGAAAGTTGTTTCTCGCCTCTAGATTCATGTGAACATCCTCTCCTCCCTGTTAAAAAACAGTTGTATGGGAGAAAAGAGGTGTGGGCAAAGTCTGCATATTGAGGCATATCTCCTGGAGAAGCTGCAGAGTGTGACTCTATTGTGGGTACCAAATTAAGAGAGACCAAACTCTCCTGCATCACAGTAACCAAATTGGAACTAATAACCCACGAGTGATTCACCTTGCCTAACTCTGGATATATGAAAGTGAGGTGCCTAAATATGAAGCTTTTACTCAGGCCTCTTTCCTCGTCTAGAATTTTGTCTGCCCCAGGTTAAATGTAATCATGTGCTCATCAAATGTACTCATCTCCTGAGACCTCTTCTCAGGATTCATCTGACATCCAATTTGTGAGGAACTGCCCTTGGAGATACCTATTTGTCTCACAGATACTCTGTGGTAATAAGTGCATTTTCAAAAATCTTAACATAGGACAGGCACAATACAAGCTGTGGCAAGGCTAAGGAGTTTGTGGGATGGATGAACTTCTGAGCCCCTTCATACACTCCTCATGAATTGACTTTTGTTGCATAACCTTATCAGACAGAACAGCCAGAAGACTACTTAAACATTACAAACATTTTTTTTCCTGGCTTGTAATGAATTATTGCTTGCTATGAGTAAAAGGAAGGTAAAGTCTATTTCAATTTTCATCTAATATTTTTTTTTTACTTGGTCAAGAAATAAAATCGTAACTGATATTAACTCTTGAGGCTTTATTAGGAAAACAAGAAACCCTGTACGTGTGGAAAACACTACAGGCTTTAATTAGTTGTCTGAATTAACAGCTAGCAGAGATGCCAAAAAAGTGCCTTGCTATGTTTAATCTTTTAGTTGGAATAAGTCTCAAGGACCAAGCAATAAAGACCTGATAGACAGTAAATGAACACAGTGAGTGCTGAAGCTCTGCAGTTATTACCTACTGCATCTGAAGTGATGTCCAAGACACTGCACCCCACTGTTGGAGATTTATTTTTACAGTGACACAGAAGGGTGCAGGCATGACATGTATTCACAAAGTGGGTGTTTCACTTAGCAGAGGGTCGCATGATCAGTGCGACACACATCACAGAAATAAGGAGTGTGTGGGCAGACTTGTAAGTTCAGATGCACAACCTACTTAACAGGGAAAGAGTTCATGTGCTTAAGCAATCCACAAACAAGGAAAATCCTTTCTGTTTCACAGATGTAAAGCCTTCAGCAAATTTTCAACCTGTTCTAACTATGCAAGATTCCTTTTCTTTGCCAATGCTATTCAGTACTAAGGGAATTTTGTGACCCATGATCAATTTATACAGCATTTCTAGGAAACACAGATACACAAGGGAGAGACGATATAATTTCCTGATGTTCTCAAATAAGAATATAGAGGAATAACAAAAGAGCAAGGAAAAGTACATAGGACATGCACAGTTATCAAAACATCACTTGTGAGTACTCTTCATCCTCTTTTTGCATACAATCTGTGTCTGTTACAGATGTCCTGCAACTGTTGAAATTTCACTGGATTTCAAGTTACCTGTTGACATTTTCTTCCTCAATTTGCATTCTGAAACTACTGAATGCTGTTTTACACTTCCATCAAGAAGCAAGGCAACGTGTATTCCCTATAACCATTCCATATCATACCACAAACATGGACATGGGTGTACACATACACATACACACACACTTTAAATATCAGCCTGAGGAAAACAGATGCATAGGAAAGATTTCAACTCACGCAACCAAACTTTCAATGTTTTAGTGACTATAAACAGCTTATATGAAAGACGAGGCCTTGCTTATACTTTTCTACACAGTTTTACCCTTCTTTCGTACAAATTTGTTATTACAATACATAAGCTTTTCTACTCTGCTTCTCAGTGAGATTGTACAGTTATCTGGATGATAATTAGGAAGATTCATGCCATGAGCTGATTTTGTCATTAAAGCATATATGCCCCCTCTATTCAGAGCCTAATCCAAAACCCAGTTTGTTAAGTTTTTTAGAAAAGCTAACAGTCTGTGGGAAAGGCAGACAAGTAACTATGCTGCACCAGTAGAGTCTGTGTTCCTGCAAGAGGCTGCTCTAAAAGCACTGAGTCAGGCACCTAGCTACTGATAACCTCTCCTATCGATGCTATGCACAGCCTTAGTAGGCTACTTAAGTTCTGACTATGGGACATAATACTGAGCTATATCTTTATGAACTTCCTATATATTTGAAACAATATGGGAAAGTAAGCAGGCTTTGTTCACCCAGTAAGGATACCACACTCATTTGACTGTTGCCGTGAATTCTTAAACTAGCCTACCAAGACCTTCATAGCTCTGCATGAGACTATGCATAATTTAAAATGTAGAATTCTACTTTTTGTTTCCTTCACTCTCATTTATATTAAATGTGGAAAAACTGGTGAGATGTTCAGCAACTCAGAATTTGATCATGAAACAAACAAAAAAAAAGAAATCCATATTAACATTTATGTTTGCAGAACACAGAAAATGGAACAGGTAAATGAATGTAAACTGGATTATAGTGATAATAAGTAAAAATGAAATGCTGCCACTACCCAGCAATGGAGCCTTCAGAAGTGTAACACACTGTGTTGTAGTGGATGTGCACAAGGGGGCACAGTTGGGCAGGCAAATTGAGTTTCCTGACGTTTCTTGAGAACCTTGTTTTTTGCAACTTCAATTATTTCCTCTTTTTTTTAAAGAGACTCATGCTAACAACCAATTACTCTATCTTTAATTACCTAAATTAGTGAATTACAAAGCATGGCTTATACACATGTGAATAGAACCCAGGTATTGTTGCTAGAATGATTAGGACATAATTAAATAAAAAAAAGTATCTTGTTCTGAATTGTTTACAGCAATACTTCAGAACATGCAGGTGGATACAGGAATGTATAATTACTTTTTAGTCATAGAAGAGCTTACTGAATTTTTCTTTCAAAATTTGCTAAATGTTTGTTACCATACAGTTGTTTCTGGTACTAACAGATACCTACCAGACTGTTATAACTTTCTTCAGGCCTACTCCTTCCACAACCGAGTCTGCAAAAAGGTTTTTTTTAACTAACAAACAAACTAGACAAGTTTCCTAACTAAACAAGCAGAGAACTTATTTTGGCTGGTATTCAAACAAGATGGACATGGAAATCTTGTCTTTATAAAAGCAGAGAGTAAAATATAAAAATTGTTTTCACCTGAATGTAGATCTGTACCTGGTTGACTAGTCAGGCCAGAGAGAGAGTCCTGTAGCTGGTAGGTTGATGATGATGAAGAAGTGCCATCAGCTGTGTTGTTTGAGGTCATATATGCACCATATGTTGATGCTGAGTAATACTGTGCATATTGATTTTGGCCAAAAGCTGTATATGATGGATAATCCTGAAAAAGCAAATGCATCAGAGTACTTAATTAATTATAGTAAGGAGTGATTTTTCCATTAAGTATTTTTAAGTGTGCAATCATATGACTTTTGCAAGAGTTTTTGGAGGTTAGTTTAGATTTTTTTTTTTTATTTTAAATATATTGAAGATTTTTTAATTTAAGGATATTTACTAAAAGACTACAGGGAGGGTGCTGAGTATTTAAGTGGCAAAACATGCAGCTAGGCTTCTACTGTGTTTGGTCACTTATAGAAAATAGCATTGTACCACAGTGAGTCTAGTTCAACATAACAGAACAAAATTAAAACAACATGCTATCATTTCAGTTATATAAATCCTGTTGTAATCAACAAACCACAATGGTAATATTCATACCTGTTGTGAACTACTGAAGTTTGTAGAATTTGAAACAGAATTGTTTGCATAAATAGTGGATGATGGTGTAAAACTAGAACCTAAAAAATACAATTAACTGTAAGAACATGCTTGTGAATCAAAATAAAATTATGAATACAATATTCCATGTTAAGATAAAGACAAATCAGAAGAACAAACAACCTGTGTTTAAATGATAAAATATTGTAATGAAGCTATAAAAGAAATGAAATACTATTTCCACGCATATAGACATACATTCCTCTTCACATCGTGCAGGGAAGGTATTGGCAGTAAGTTCTTAAACCAATAAAGAAAGCATTTTTCAGTTTATTGCAGTGTCTCATATCTCCTTGAATATTGCCTTAATTTCTAAGGTCTAACACTTTAGTGTGTGTCCATTTATGAAGCAAAGAAACTTTTAAAAGAGTATTGTAATGATCCATGTGTTTTTAATCAATCTGTAATGAGGCATGTCCTTGTTTCCAACATAAGTCAGATGAGTCATAATTCAATTTGTAATATTTAAAAGATCAACAATTGTATAAGAAGCTTAAAAATTATCCAAATAGATTATCAATAATCAAAGGGTAATAAATGAATCAATAATTGAATAATAAATGAAATAATACATCTGAATTAAGGAGAAATTCTAAAAAAATTATGTTAATCCAAAGAGAAACAGGTATCAAATAATGGCATACCCAGAAACATGGAAACAAGGAAAAGTGACTTGTGTACGCTATTAAGTACAAAAAATGCTTCTAGTCCCACCATGTGATTTCACCCCCTAAAATAATGAAGATGTAAATAGGGACTGCATTGCATGGTCCGATCTAAATTAACAGATGACCAAAATGAATACATATATGCTTATTAGTACTGGAAAAAAAATACTTCGCTTTAAATTTTAGAGGTAAAAGTAGCTGCCAATGATAAGCATACTCGCTGGAGCTCACAAAAATGAATGGAAAATATGTCATAAGTATGAGGAAAGAGAGAGCTGTTGGCAGCAGCAGGATGGGATAAGCCCTGACAGTGGTGGCTACTCACCTGGCATCTGGTAAGAGTAGGGTGTTTGGCCTGGCTGTGGGGTGGAAAACCCTGGGCTGTAACTGAGGCACCCGCTCTGCAGTGGTGATTGGGTCTGTGAGAGCCCACTTTCCGTCTTGATGCCTGGCAACATTACACCCAAATCTGTATAAGAAATTAATTTTCAACTGATTCTTTCAAATATTTTCTTATGGTTGGGAAAATAAAATAAAAAAGAAAGCAAAAACCATTCATGTCGGCATTGCTCTTACTTCTATGTAAAGTGAAGTAATAAGAGGTCAAATACCGTAAGTGGGTAAGCTGTACGGCTGTCCTGATTGTGAGTACGCTGTATAGACCGCTGGCTGCTGCATTCCTGAATACTGGGTTTGTCCAGCATAGGCAGACATTGTTTGAGCTGCTGGTGTAGAAAGAATGTGTGGATAGGGCCTAAATATCAGGAAAAATAGCATTACTGTGGCAACAAATACTCTGTATGTTGATTCAAGCAATAAAGTAAAGAAAAAGGTTTAAAGATGTCCAAAGGCAGTTCATTATTCTGCCAACTGTACCTCTTCTGGGATTTATTCCATCCCCCACTGAAATAATCTGAAAACCATTCCAGCTCACATTCCCCAGGGCACGCTAAGCATTTTATGCTGTCCCATCACTACAACTTAATTCTCTGGCTACTCAGCTCTAGGTGAACTGTGCCACTGCTGTGTTTGCCTTTTTATGTATCTGACCCCTTTCAGCCAAGATCAGCACACTTAAATCAGGAAAGCCCCCACGCTTTCATAATCCAAAAAGGCAAACCTTGACTGGAATAATAAAGGAAATACAGAGGTGAACATTAAAGCTACTACATTGTGTCCTCTGTGTCCAGGTCTGCTTCAACAGACATCTAGCCTATGGCTTCAACAGAAGAAGGATCATGCCCATTGAGAGTGGTATGAAAAATATTGCTGGCAACACTGTGGTAACCAGATGGGCTTTAAAAGTTTGGAAAATATGGTGTAGGGAAAGAGAATGGAAACAAAAATGGTTCTTTATTTATGAATACTGGGCTTTTATAGAGAGATTGAATAAAATAAAAAAAAATCTGCCGTGCAGAGTTGCAAAAACATACAGAGAAACATTTGTCTTGGATTGTTTTGTAAGTTAAATAAGACTCTATGGACCAAGAGTTGAATAAACACATTCTGCAGAATTACGCTAAACTGAAACCTGGTTATTAAAAGCCATGACTGAATTTAATTCTAAATTTTTTTATTATTTTTTCTTTCTCTAATTAGCTCAGTACAGTTGGCAGCAGTTATTACCAGAAAAGGATTACTCATTAATTTAGATGCCAATAAATTATAACAGTAGATTAAAAATTCTATTAAACTTTGTAATGTATTTGGCCAAAAGTATCTCATATAGTTTGCCAAAACCTGTTTTAAGAGGAATGAGGGCTGTTCTTAGCTAAGGCACCTACTTTCTGTATCAATAAATATTGGCTACCATGATATGAATGCAAACTTGTTTAAAGAAACTTGAAAAAGCCTGATCAGCAACATTTTTGATATTTTTTCTGTATCAAAATCACACAGGTAGCTATATCACGTACATAGAACCAAATAGATGGCACACTGGAATCAAGCAGCCTTGTGCACACTGACTATAGGACAAGCAAACTAATAAACTGCCAACTGTAGCAGTTTCATATAAGATCTTCAGTGCTTTTTCCTAATGGATTCCTGTGATTGCTCAAGAGTTTGGTTTCCTAAAAAAAGTGAAATAAATTTTCTAGTCCTAACAACACCCATTGGCTTAAAAATGAAAAAGAAAAGAAAAAAAAAAAAAAAAAAAA
>NDXB01011674.1:156374-176130 GCA_002631895.1 Agapornis roseicollis | reverse complement strand
GAAATAATAAAAAAAAACAAAACAAACAAACAAAAAAAAAAAACAAAAACAAAACACCAACAAAAAAAGGCTTTATATTGTGTCCAGAAAGAGCAAGCTAAAACCAAAATTTCTTGGTTCCAACTGTTAAAATAGACAGAAACATACACAACCAAAAAAAGAGGTCTGAAACTTTAGCTTGACTTGTATCCACAGTGTCTTTCTCATGGACACAAATGGGAACAGGTCTCCATCTCAGAACCTGGTACCCTATCTCCCACTGATCCAATTCACTTAAGGTAGAACCTATTATCTGAAAGCACTGGAACATCTGTGTTGTAGCTGCGTGGTAGTACTGTCCCTATGGTAATAGATAACAGCAGTAATGATCAGTTACTTTTGTGGAAAACCTAAGATCTCTTTATGATAAACTTTCATTATCTGCAAGGAAATGGAATTAGCATGTTCATCATGTAGAAATATTACCTAAGCCTAATTTTGATGTACTTCTTTTGACAGAGATTGTAAATTAACCTAAATGTGTTTAGCTTAGGGTATATATATATATAAGGTATATTACCCAGCAATGAAGTATTATGTAGAAAATTATATGTTTCAAGTTACCAGCAGGTTTAACCAAACTTTTATACATTGTTTGAATCAACCATTTCAAGATTTTCATTTTTTCACTTTTGCACAGTTCTGTCTCTTGCTTCAACTGGTGCCAGTCAAAAAAGTGCTGTTGGAATTAGTAGATTTACACAGGTACAGCTGCCGTCTTATCATAATTCTTGTTGTGCTTACACTGTGTTTATGTTCATCCTTGAATTTATGCTTTATGTGTTATGACTGAAAACTAGCTCAAAACTTTCAATGTGCCAGCAGTGTCTTATTTACCTCCTGTTCCATTTGTTGTAACTGATGTGCTACTGAGATTAGTTTTATCCAGTTTGGAACTACCTGGCGCATCACTACTTCCAACAAGGTTATGAGGACTGGCTAGATCTTGCATTTCCATAGACCTGTGAAAGAAGAAGGGAACAGTATTTAAACGCATTGTGACGTCATCTGTAATCAACTGCTTTTTTGATAACTTTTTTTTTTTTACTTCGAAAACTTGTAGTGCAGCCAGATTAACAAATCAATACAAGTTCCTCAAAGGTCATCTTTGGCCTTTACCAAACCAAGAATACTAGGTAATAATTTGATGTGAACAGCAACAACACCCATACTTTTCACTTTTAAGTATTATGAAGTAAATGACACAGGCTTATGAAACTGCTCAAAAAGCTTGTAAAAGACTCGCATGAGGGAGTGTGTATAAACAGACAGACACCTGGAGGGATAAATGGATAAATGCATGCATGTAGGTATTTCTTAGAGAAAAACAGAGACATTTCTTAGATGAAAACAAAATAGGTGAAATTAAGTAAAAAGTCAGTTATTACACAAAACATCAGAATAGGAATTTCTGTCTCCCATTATATGTATTCCAACTACCAGCAATCATTGCATCCATACCAAAACATAGGAACAGATCATCTATGTGAATGAACAGTACAGGAAGATTTTTCACTCTTACAAAAGCCTATATTCTCAGTAGCTCACTTGGTGTCTTTTTTCTTCTGAGACATTTCTAAGAGACTTGCAAAATTTCAAGTGTATTCAGACTGCAACAGATTTCAGTGTCATAGTCATATTGGGAGACTGTGGACAGATTACATTCAGGGACAACATACCTGCCTTTCTTCAGACAATGCAGGCAAAGTAAACAAGGAGCATTTCTTGCTAGACTGGTAACTGCAATCCAATTTGCAGTGAGTGCTTAACTATTCCTTGCTTCATTTATGAATTGATTACACAGATTTTTTTTTCTCCAAAGAAACATTTCTGCTATGTATAAGCAAAGTTGCCAGCCCATCTGCAACAGGAGAACCATTTAGTATATGATACTACAAAGACCAACAGAAAGATTGTCTTACAGAGCAGTAAAAACCCAGTTACATTGTAGAAGACTGAAAAGTCTAGGAAAGGGATGAGCAGTTGGGATAGTTCAGTAAGAATAACCAATCCTGTATATTTATATTTTGACCAGAAAAACCAGTGGCAAACTATTAATGCAACAACCAGATCTTATTTATGTATTACAAGTTTCACATTTCACTTTGAAATTACCTATCTTCCGTGCTGCACACATCCTCCTCTTGGGACAAAAAAAAAACCCAAAACATCCAACCCCTCTCCAAACCCCAGCGTCTTTCAATCAAATATGGGCCTGTTGCCTAAATCTATTTTCTTCCTCCAAGATAAGGAAAAGAAATAAAACCCACATAATGAAAAGGTCTCCCATCTTGTACTCCAAATCTCATTGATCTCCTGTATGCTTTAGCTTGCCCGTCTTCGCATTTACTTAACCCAAGACACAGATTCAGACATTTAATGTCTTGAATATGTCCCAGGAAGTGTAGCAAAATGCACTGGAAAATGCACCAAGGCATTACGCAAAGGCACATGAAGCAAAGAATCTCATTTACTCTGGTAAACACTCAAATCAAAGCTGAGACGCACTGATACTCCACTGCCAGGGCAGCCTCCCAGCAGCAGTCTAGATGAGCTGGGAAAACTGCTATTTCAGGAAGCCATGCAATGGCAGGTAAGAATTTTATAGCCATATTCAAGGAAATGCAAAGGCATAAACTGAGATATGAACTACTTCGACCTGAATTTCTTTACCTAATTGTACACACATTTCTACACATTTGTCAGCAGTGTCTACTGGAAATGTGATCAGTGTTAGATGAAATGAAATTCAATCAAGCAGTTTACAAGTCCGTCAGTTTTTGTTTAGTAGTTCCTGTACAAGGACAACAGCTAAAGGTTAAAAAAGTCTGTGAGTTTTCATTTTGCATGTGTTTAAGGGAGCAGGAGAATGCTACACAAAATAAACAGTGTTACACTGAATACACAGTGTAATACTCCCCACGTGTTCACTTAGCAGTTTCAATGTCAGTATTTCCTGTTCAATACAATTTCTCCACAAATACCTAGTGGGCATTTCTAGCTTAAAAAGTTCACAACTGCTTTTTTTTTGTTTGTTTTTATTTTGTTTTTGTTTTTAGCATGAAAATTACAATAATTTTTTTTCAGACAGCCATATATCATGGCCACAGATGCAAACGCTTCAGCAATATTTCGTAAGCAAAACTGTCGATTTACCTAGCTAGTGTATTTAAGAAGTACCCATCTTAAGCACTTTTCACAGTCAAATGAGTCATATTTTTTACTTGGATCAGATTTTGTTCATCAGAAAATTAAATCCACTGATTCTCATTTGCTTGGCAAGGAATATAAACAGTCAAACTTTGCAAAAGGAATAGTTTATGATCCATACCAGCAGGAAACCTTTTGTGCAGAAAAGTATTTTACTTGCCTTACATTTGTTTTCTAAAGCATATGCCATCCCAGTTCACAGACACAAGTTAATGAACTAATACCGTTTTAAAAATAGTGCATTTACAAATATATATTTTCTCTTAATGAGTAAAAGACATCTTGCACTTATTGGAAGTCTAGTAAGGATAAAATGATATCCAAACCAACAAAAAGTTTCATAAAACCATGTGCATACGTTATACTTATCCTGGGTGCTCTATACTGTGTGAACAAGCAAGGGGATTATTTTAATATATCCCTATGTGATTTATTTATTGAAGCGCACATGTGACCTTCTGTGTAACAGATGTCATTCAATTCACATTTCTGGATGTATTTGGTTTACCTTTAGCCTAAAATTTCTCAGGAAGATATAACAGCCCTCCTAAAATCTTAACAGTTTCGGTGAATGGAGGATTCAGGAAAAATGCTTAATAAAATGGATGAAATAATTCCAACATCTTGAATTCATTTTGTCAAACTAAATGTTTATCAGAGTCCTGCTTTCATTGAGTTAATCAGAAGCAGGTTTGTGTTCAGTATGTGTTTTCCTGCTCTAAAAATAGTCAAAAAGAGTGATCTCTGAAGGACCAATTAATACTTCTAAGTTTTTGCAATTATTTATTGAAGACTGTTTTCTGGTAAATGCAGTGCATTTCAATTTAAACAGAATAAAGCTTGCTGTACATTGTACAACTTTATTTTCCATTTTTAGTCCCTTTGCCAGGCACGTAACTCTTTGAGATTAAGTTTTCCCCTCTTGCTTTGTCTCAAGCTACTTCTTACAGTAATTGATTAAAATGTGAAGTTGTAGCAAATTATAAATTTTGAAAGGAAATGGATTACTTGGTAAGAAGATGTTTTCATTTTCTCTTGACTCTTTGTTTGAATAATATTAGCAGGATTTCAAGCTCCTGAGCAAAATCCTGAAATCTGGCAAAATATTTTGTCTTTTATTCTGCTTTGGCTATGCTTTAAGACCTTGAAAACTGGATCATTTTAGAGGCTTACTGGAAAAATCTCTAAAATGTCCCATCTCACAGAACAGTCTCCCAGATCCCTGTTGGCTTTAACTCCATCCTTGATGTGGACAGTCCTACCAAATTGAAGAGCATTTGTATCAAAAAGATGGCTGCGCAAGAATCCTGTGTCTTCTACTTTAGCGCACATTTTGTTTCCTGAGCTGAAGTGACATCTTTTCAAGGGTTAATCTACGTTTAGAAATTGGTTAAGGAACAGCATCCACAGATAGAAATTCCCCCCACTCCATCTTTACACAGGCAGTCAAAGAGAACTGGTGATGCAGCCCAGACCACTGAAGTGCACAGCCCAGCGTCATAACCCAACCTTGCATAGGAAGTTTTAAGTATGGCTAATTATGATTGCCCAATTTGACAAGTGTATCACTGTATTTCTGTATAGCTTTTGCTTGCGTTATATTGAAAGTAAAAAGCTCAAACCTTGCTTCTATGGTTGTGTTTCTAAGATTCCTGTTTTGTTTTGTTTTTTCTTTCATTACAATCACATTTGTGCTCTGTTTTCCTTTAGCAGAATTAAAATCTATTTCCAGAAAATTTGAGTTGTTATAACTTTGTTATTCCATTTGCATTTCCAATTAAACTACTATAAACATAGACTAAGGGTTGGGTCCTTACAAAACTCAAAACTCCATTAATTATTCATGAATTCTACAGGTAGATAATATTTAGATAATTTTCTTCTTTAAAGAGAACATATTTTAAAATGTAAACTTTTTACCACGTAATCTACTTTTATTGTATTTCACTTTTTTACTAGACTGAAAGTATGAAACCATTTATCAAAGATTTATAAAAGAATAAATATTCTAATGTGAAAATAAGTATTTCAAATCCTAGTCTAACCAGAACATTTTTCAAATACTGATTCCTCACTGTGCAGAACTGGCAGCAAATCCAAAATGAAACAGAATTGAAAGGAGGACTAGCTAAAGGCTATTTAAAATTGCATAATTTTACGCAGTTTATAAATTAATTAAACTTTTTTAAAGGTTTTTAAAGGATTTTTCTTTTTAAAATTATTTGATAGGAAATTTTCCACATAATTTTCTTTAGCAGAATCTTTACTAAACTTCACTGTGGAAAAAATGCACATTCTCTCTGGTTATTTTCCCCACTGCTTTTCTTATATCCCTCCTGTTGTAACAGTTCTTACATATCCCAAACTTTTACACTAAAACCTGAAACCTTGTCCAAGTAAGATGTGAGCTACCTTGGAGCTTCTGAAATTAAATAAACATGGAATTTCCCTTATTTAAAATTAACTCTCAGAGCAATATGAAAGCTTGGTAACACAGCTGTTCAGACTCTGCTAAATCTGTTTCCTACTGCTGTCAGCTCAGCTCTCTGGTCAACTAAGTTTTGAAGACAAGTGGGGTGGGTATTTTTCCATTTCCCACAGAAATTGTTTTAGCCAGGTCTTTCAGCCGTGTTCTGAAAGCATGGTTTGTGAGCCCACCTCTCTTCCATACATGGCCTGAACTGGCTCTTATAAGCCTTTCACTCCAACAAAAAGTTAGAATGGATGCACACACACATATTTCTTTAGTCCAATAAAACCTACATAAAATCTGCAACAAAATTTAAATCGATAACAAGAGATACATTTATAGAGGTTTCTTTCTAGGTTATTTTTAGAAATCTGTATTTTAGACATTGCATTCACAGTTACACAATGGATTTTTCATGTTTACTTGCACCTGCACAAATGGTAAATAATGCAATTAAGAACAAGTTACATGAACCCTTTAACAGTTCTCAAAGACTCCAGTGGTAGTAGGATAGAAGGGAGAGAAGTATTTTAAATGATGGACATGTTTCCAGAGAATATACACATGTATATAAGTATATGTAAATTAACACAGCTACATGCAAACTTTAATGACTTTTTGGGCTAAATGTCCACACACACATGTATAATAAACACAGGAATACACAGAAACACCTTTCCAACTTCCACAAACATGCAACTTAACACACAGTCTAAGAACACTCTTCAAGCAAGTAACATTTTAAATCATTACAGTAACAAAAAAATGCAGGTTAATAATGCTTTCTTTTCCACATGCTTTTACTCTGCCTTTGTGATTTTTTTGCCACTGTAAAAGTTAATGAGGAAACAGCAAAAACAATGATATAAATTTGTTCCATTGAGATGACTGCTCCTCTTATTCTCCCAGGCTCATCAACCCCTCCTTCTTCTCAAACTTAATAGATGGTCAAAATAGCAGATCTTTCACTATTCTAGGCACAATCTCACAAAAGCACGCTTCTCCAACATGTGAGTTCTGGGAGCTTGCCAGAGAGTTAAAAACAAATACTGCTGGACACTAGCAAGGCCTCCTTTCCACACTCCTTGAGGCCTCATTTTTTAACTTGTAAAGTGATCTGATACAGTGCTAAGAAGCAGTAAAAACTGTCATGTTACAGTGACAAACCCAGAAAATGCTCTTCCGAGTTTTATTTTATTCCTTCAACAATCCAGAAAACAAGTGCTAAACATTTTGCAACCATTTGGGGATGGGAGATGGATTCTATATGTATATTTTCTATTTCTCATGGTTTTGAAAGTAGGGTATATTAAAGAAGTATATTAAAGAAGTAAGAGAAAAGAAGAACTAATGACACATTGATATTCCAAGAAAAATACTTCTCTGCCAATCTACAACCAATGTCAGATAGAGGATATCAAAGAGACAGAACCTTAATGAAACAAAGAATTAAAATATTAAAGTTTTTCTATGTCAAAAAAATATCACATAGGTAATAATATCATGAGGTTCAGCTTTGCAGAACTGTAAGTGTACAATAAGGACTATATGAGGCTTCTTATGAACATGAATGATTCATTATAAGCTTGAATATACTCATGCAGCTTTCCAGAATATGACTTCAAGCTCACAGGGAAATAACCTTTACCCAGGTACTGCAGTAACTGCACTGTGAAGGGGGTCCTTCTAATAAAAAGTAACAATAATTTGAGGAAAACTCAAAAATGCCTGATATTGTTTAATAGCCATTTTGATCTCAACAATACTGCTTGCAGAGGATAGGACTCCTTAGGTGATCCTTTGGGACATAAAGTGGCACTGGATGTGATTGTATCTCAGTTTTTCTTTCATCCCTATTGTCCTTCTCTTGACTATTCAAGCTCTAATTCTAGGAACCAAAAACCTTTATGCAGACAGTAGTATTTTAAAGGAGCAGTCTGACAGGCAGTCAGTGTCAGTTCTTGAGATGCACTTGGTGCAGAGGGATCAGGTAAGAACACGGGCAAGCAGGTTTGGTGACAAAGGCCAGCACCGGAGTGTGCTTCCTTGTGATGTTTACAGCTAGAGAAAAAAAGACATTTGTTTCAACAGCACTGCAGCTTCTTCCCCGGTGCTGCTTCCCATTTCCCAGGTAAATTTTTGCTACCACCCTCCCTTTCTGACCCTGTGCCACATTCAGATTCTCTGTACTTCCTGACACCAAGTTGCCGGGTAATTTTTGTCTTTATTAAATCTATGCCTCCCTCTTTTCTAACTACCGGAGCAAATGGCAAGGGCCACAGCTTTTGTTACTCTAGCATATGGCCACTGCTATAGTAATAAGCAGATATTATTTTATTTAAAGGGATATACAGATTTCTTCTTTGTGGGTCTAGTGAAAAAATCTGGCAAAATACTCTGAAAAAATAATTGCTTACAAATTCAAGCTTATTTTTGCTGGAAAAGAAAAACTGACATTTTCTTTTCCTGCCTAAGGAATAAAATTAAGGTGAAAAGGTTAGGTTTGCTCCGGTGGTGACTAAACACAGCAATGAGTTCAGAGACCTTGGATTGTCATGCTATATAATTGCTGAAAACTATTATTTGCTTAAAAGTCAGTAACTGTATGGTTTCTCTGGTTTCTGATTGACTGGGACATTTTATTTCAGTTTAATGTCATTTAATGTGGTTTCCAGAAAAGCAGAGAAAACTGTCTATTCTACTGCAGTTCAGCTGGCCACAAATCCACATTACATTAGCTTCTCACTGCTTTCTGACTTTTATTGGGAATGAATACCGCTGGGAACAAATGTTGTGTCCCTGACACAATTAAAAGACAAGTAAAATTAATTTGGATTTTTGGATAATTTCTAGAAGCCATTTCTGAATTCTCTTTTTGGACATGTAGTCCATTTGTCCAAAGCCAGTAAGTATTAAAATGAACAGATAAAAATCAAGATAATCAAAGGGTGAGGAACACATTAAATTATTTACCTCAGCATAAACTTCCAGCTCACCCTCTTGATGCTCAGGAGATTTCTTCAGTTACAACACACAGGTCTACACTAGCAAAATGGGCAGGCTGTCACTGAAAAGGTAGATGATTGGAAGCCTTTTTTCCATATGGCTTCCTTCCACCTCACTTCCCTACTCTGCAGTTTGGGATTGGTTTGATTTGATAAAGAGAAAGAATAGTTTTATATGGGAAACTATTATATTCTGATGTAATAAACTGATGCACACACAAAAAAGCAAAGTTAGGCAGAGCCAGCTGGATCCCAGCCTTTGAGATCTCTTTTCTGGGCTATCTAAATGTGACAGCCACAGGTTTGATGTGATATGGTTTTAGCTCTGGGTATATGCTCCAGACACTGGAGGAAGTATCTGGAAAGAGGTAATGTGGTGTCTGAACAGATATTTCCCGTCTCCTCAAAGAAAAAAAAAGAATCTGGTGGAGAAAACCACTCCAGGACCCAGACGGAGAATATCTAATCTAAGAACCAGCAAGGATCAGAGATTGATGGAATAGAAGAGATAACAAAAGGGAGCTCAGTTCTCTTAGCCCAGGTACAGGCTGGTCCATCCTGAAACTGGGCTGTACTGGAGCATGCCTGACAGGCACCACCAGCTGGCACACACCAAACCCATGTCTAGCACAGCAACAATGATCCCATGCCACAGCTTGAGCAGTGGCATATTCCCCACACTGCCACAAGCTCAGGCGTGCAGTCTGCAAGCTGTATTACATGGTTCCTATTCTAGCTGTGAACAGAAAACATATAAAGGTACAGACTTTAAAGAGATTAAAGTCTTGTTTAACCTGCTATTTTAAAAAAAGTGAGTAAAGTAGGTTTTGAAGTCATTATGTGATCATTTAACTAAATCAAAAGCAATAATGACACTGTCATTCCACAATGAGCTGTCAACTATCCAACTTACAAGAAATACAGACTACCAGTTTACAGATACATAAGATCTAAATGCAAGTCATTGGATCACAGGGCCACATTTTCAGAGTAGTTCACCCAACAGCTCCCATTTCCACTTCTGATCACTTCCAGATGTGACTGGCACTTGCAAATTCTGTGGTTCTTACAACATGATGAGCTGCGTCATAAACAAATAACAACCATTTCTGTGGGGATGGCTGACATGCAGACAACAAGCCTGTGGCCTTCCCTCCCATGTCACAACTACTGCGGAACTGCTCCGAGTTCCGTCTGACAAATCTGCTAGGAATTTCAGAGTCCTAGTACATGGCTCTTTTCCATCAGGGACTGCCCAAGGTCTTTTTCAGGTGTGCTGTAATTTCTCTAGACATCAGTACAGGGGCCTTGCAAAAATGTCATCCAACTCCAGAAAGGATGAGTTATGATAACAGATAAGGCAGAACACAGGAGCTGCCAAAACCTTGTAGTTTTCATGTTCCATTCAAGCTTCACATGTTAATGCAAACATTCTGAATATTACCTGGGAGGTTTTGTTTGTTCGTTTGCTTGTTTGTTTTTAACTATAAAATACAGAGAGTTACTGGCAAGCAATCTTAACATGGGAAGGATTAACACATCTCACTTTTAACAGTGAAAGTACCACTAAAAGTTAAACCTGTTCTGAACCTTAGTTCCCAAGACAAATATTCTGCAGTTTACTTCACCTTGAGCACATTATGTTTGGCTCCAAAACAGTTTGTGTCAAAAGTAATTATTTCTGTTCCCCAATAACAGTCACAACAAGGTAGGTTTCAAATATAAAACAAATATATGCAATTTTCTCACTTCCTGATGCTTTAACTAATTCAGCATCTGATCATTCTTATTAAGTCCAGGAGACTTTATTACCTGTACACCTGAAAGAACTGGGAAAATATGCCATTCACTTTTAGTAATTAATTACATTCAGAACAATTTCTACTATCCTGAGCAAGACAGAGAATGATGTCTGGTAAATGCACTCATGCTGTCTGCCCTTTACAATTGATACCAAATGATTACATTTCATTTTGCTTTACTGTTTGATTTCCCCAAGTCGTTTTATAATTTGAGACTTAAAGCATACACACAGGTTTTATGTAGCTATTTAATCTGGGGTGAAGTAGGTGATATTTCTAAGAGTCAATAAATATGTGTCACTGAGGACCCTGGGGCACAGTCTCCCCTGAATTATCCCCATGAGCCACAGAAGCAGGTACCAGCTGCAAACCTGTAACACTTCCAACTCGGCCAGCATGCTGATATCCCAGCTGGGCAGGCGCATAGCTGCCTGCCCAGGCACAGCCACAGAGTAGGGCACAGGCAGAGCAACGGCACCAGCCCCTCACTGTCCGTGTACAAGGCAGAAGTGGAAAACAGCCTGTCTTGTGGAGACTGCCCTGTATAGCTCCCTCTTCTAAAAGCCTGCCTTACACCAAATGGTTTGACCTCGCTGTGACTTTTGACATACTGCCTAGCCTTTAAAAATCATTAAATATCCATTTCTGCCCAAGTCCCTAGGAAAATGCAGGGCAGGAGGAAAACAGCCCTACAGTGCTGTTAGTTTTTATGTTCACACACATCTATACTGTGGACATAAGATAACTTTTAGCACAGGTTCCCACTAGTCAATAACCTGGTTTGCAGACAGGGCACTACGGTAGGCGATATTAATGATACCATGGCTGGTTTTTCTAATTCAATTATTTTTGTTTCTTAGCAAATTTTGAAATATTACTGTTATGAAACATGGTATAATAAAGAAATGCTAAGGGGGTTGAATATGCTTTTCAGGTACTATTTTGAGAAAGTCATGAAAAGCACTGCATCTTTGAGAGCATAGGGTTTTGAGGTCCTTTTCTATTTAATTTAATCTACATAATTAGAAGGAAAATAAGAAATAAGCCTGAAATAACATAGGAATAAAACATGACCTTATGTCTAGTCACCTGCCAGTTCCTTCTATACTGAAAAGCAAATAAAATCCCCAAAACCCTTAAAAATTAAAGTGATTCAGATTTGGTTGTAAATTGAAACAGTACTAGAATTAAATATACCAGACAGGGCATTCTCACTCTCTGCCCTCTTCTGTGCTTGTGCCACACAATAAATAATTCTGCTGAAAAGTTGATCCCTGGAATTGTTTAATTTATTTGGGCATTACATGTGCCTTTCTCCATAGATGTGCCAAACGTACCTTCCCACAGACTTGCTACTTCAGTCCTGGGCCTCTCTTAAATGGCAGACAAGTATCTATGAATTAGATTGAGACCATGATACAGATTTTCACGTTTAACTAAATCCAGATTTGAACTGAGGTTTTCAGAGGTGGATGGCTGGTGGAAGGCAATTATATTTCATGCTTCAAGGAAAGGTAGATTTACCTCTGCTCTACAAACAACATAAAGTAATTCCCAAGGAAATTTTACAATAATATGGGCTCATATCACAGTAAATTATATCACTTGGCAGCTAAACTGGAGAATTAAGTCCACGAATTGCCAACAAAACTCAAGCCACACATTTGGATATGTGGAAAGCTTTGTGATTTCTGATAGAAAAGAGCCTGCACAGGCATCTGACGGGACCCATAAAGAGACTTATCAGCTAGAAAGGGGTGTGTGAATTCTGAGGATCAGATGAAAGTTTTTGCCCTTTCATTTTTTTTTCAATAAAAACGTCCAAAAGGAGCAGATAGAACAGACAGACCATCTGCAATGTAACCACATAAAAGACCCCTGGGCAAATCCAAACCCATTAGCAGAAGTGCTTGACAAATCTGCCAAAGAGCCAGATGCTGCTTAGGAGGGAGGCTCTTTTCTCTACCTGTCATCTGGATCCTTTGACTTGTGCTCCCAGAGGAGGACAAAGACTGGTGCTCAGACCAAGCTGTGTGTGGAGAGAGCTGAGGTACAGAATAATTCCCTGATAAAGCTACCTTAACATAGAGATGATGTCTGAAATATGAAAAATAAAACAGTTTTAACATGCATGTGTGTGATGTGTGGCAGATGCAAATGCTAGAAAGCAAAAAGCAAACTTGCAATTAATTTATTTGCATGTGGTCTCTTTTTATATGATTTTTTTTGTTGCTCATTCTATTCTTGTTTCCTATATTTTGTTTTTAGTGACTGATAAGGATTTAGTAGGATGGCAAAGGTGATTTTTGGCATGTTAAATACTAGCACACCGTATTAACTGTGTGATGTTAGTTAAATGCTTACCAAGTACATAGACTGACTGATGATATTTAGAATGTGTCTGAAGAAGTTGCAAAGTATCTAGCCAAGAAATTACACTTAAAAATATTAGGGGGAAAAAATGAATCTTTTAAAAATTAACTGTACCAATCTCAGAATAGGAGATTTGGATTTAAATGGATAGGGTTTTTTTAATATCTGCATTCTTGTAGGAATCTATTCAAGTGGATTTGAAGTGCAAAGTAGGTGGAACCAAGTACTTCTACTATTCAAACTCACCAATGGTAAAATATATTTGGACTATCCAAGAGGTCAAAGAAGCTGAATTAGCTCTCCTATGTACTGCTGTAATGCGATATGACAGAGCAAAAGATAGACCAAGGAGGAAAGAAAGAAACAGAGCTCCTTCTCATTGTAATTACATGTGCTGCACTTGAACCAACACTGTCATGTTATGGATCAAAATCCAGTTCAGAATTAGGATAAGGCTCTAAGAAACTACTGGATTAATTAAAAATACTTGCAGATATAATCTTAGGTTACCTCCTTTTACTCAAAAATAGTATTTACCCAAGACATTCCTGAAGGTTGAAAAATATTAAATTCTGATTGCTACATTTATTAGCACAGAAATACATGCACTCCTCTCTCTCTCTCTCTCTTTGAAATTCAGGAAGACTAGGTGAGTACTGAAAAGTACCATGACTTAGTAGATCAACAGAAAGAGTCAAAATGTGGGAGGGAGTGTGTGTAAGGAGGAAGAACAGAGGAGGAAAGGGAAGTATAATGAATGCTTGCCTTTTAAAGGTCAATCACTTGGAGTTTGCCTACCCACTTTGCAATATGCTCACCTCACACAGAAATTCATTTCAGGCAGCCCAGTGACTGCCAGACTGACATCTTGGAACTGCTGGCAATCCAAGAGCACTTTCTAATGAACACTGGCTGGTCTATAATGCAGCATGAAGAACAGACATAAAAGTGAATTTATATGCAACTGGTTATAGCTCAGGCTTAATGTTGTGCTCACACCATGTTCTGAGAGAAGCAAACTGTTACAGGCAGGTGGGGAGGACATTGTCCACTCACCTTCACTGGTATCTGATCCATCCAAAATAGATGAGCAACAACCAAGTGCATGCTCCATATACCCGCAGCTCCAGTTCGAGAAAGTGGATAGGGGAAAGTGAAAACAGACTTGCAAATGGACTCAAAATTGCATTTAACTGCTGCCATCAACATATATGTTATATTCTGCAATCAGTTTATCAACTAGTAAAGACAGCAGAACATATATTGCTATCATTTCTGCCTGGTGCAAAAATAGCTGTAGTTGCCCAAGTTATGCTATGCAACAATACCCATGTATAAAAGGAGTAATAAAGGGGGTCAGAGATACGGATGGAAGAACTGGACCACACAGTGCTGTACCTGTGCTCCTAACCAGTTGTTCTGAAATACTGACTATCGGATTACATTGATTATTTCAATGTGCTTTCAAGAATCTTTAATTATAATAGTCATGTTAAATTGCCTGTGTACACTTTTGCTTATAGGTTGCCATTTCTGGTGGAAAGCTATTACTATGGGCAAGTTGGTTTTAGTGTGCTTCTTATACATGAAATTTTGGAAATCTTTAGTGTGTTCTCTTCAGTTCTTCACTAGCCTCTTTTCTGGTTTTAGTTATCTGTGGTTCTCTTGGTACTGAACCGCCATTAATACTTATTGATGCAGCTCCAGAGCTTTATTTTTTGCAAGCTTTTCCCAGACATTATAAAGTGCACTAACATGCATTTAGACTGAAAGGCACTCCTCAGCCCATTGTCTATGATGTGAGGGTGTTTTCATGGCTGGGGCCTGCTGAGTAACTTGCACCCTTAAGCAGGCTCAAAAATCACTTTGGAAATTCACAGGCTCAAAAAGGCACTTTGGAATTCATAATTATGTCAAAACTATTAATTATAAAAATGTATGAGGTGGTTCCAGTCCTTCTCACAATTAGCCACAAACATTCACATAAGAAAACTTCCTTTCTCTGGAGAAAGACATATGGAAGACATGGACAAAGACGGGTACATAGCAATATCCTGGGAGATGCCACCTTTGTTCATATAATAGTAGTGGACAAACTGTAATTACTCAAGACAATGGGGAAATTTCACAGAGCTCAGCCTAGGATAGCAAAAGGAACTAGATTTATGTGTGCTGGCTAGAGGATACCCTGGTTTAATGTGTACTCCAAGAAACACATAATACTTGTACCAAGTGGAAAGGCTTTCATAACAGCTTAATGTTTTGGATGTTTACTTAAGATATTTAAGACATAAGGCTGTATACAGTGAATAAATATTTAAAATATCAACTACTTTTTAGTGCCTATATCTTTGAATTGTTGAGTGAAAACTAGGAAAAAATAAGCAGTCATTAAATATTTTAAGAGTAGGTGGTTTAAGCCATTATTCAATATGATTTTAATCATTTTCAAAATACACCTAAGCAAACAGGAATGCCAGCCTGTTCCTAATGGGACAGCAAATAAAATAAATCCTTTAAATTTAAATTAATAGACTCCAGCAGGCACTTGCATATTATTTTGCATTATCTACTCTCTGTCATAAATAGGACATATTCCTAAACAGACAACAATAAACTGAGAACTGTTAGAGTAGCATGTTTCTCTCTTTCTCAGAGATACTTATCTCATTTACAGAAGCATTTGATTTTCTTCTATTTTTGAAATAACAGCTTAAATCATTAGTGGTGGCAGGCTCTTGCATCCCAATAGCACAAGTCTGTACTAGAAAGGTCTTATCTTTCATAGTATGTGATGCTGGACAAAAAGACTATGTACAGACACTTAAGGGTAAATCCAAAATAGAATCATAGAATCATAGAATAGTTAGGGTTGAAAAAGACCCAAATTAATTCTACAAGTACTTCTGTTAAAATCTTGCTTATCTAATCTTTTGTTTTGTTTAGTTGTTTGTTGTTTGTTTGTTTGTTGTTGTTGTTGTTTTTAATAAGGTGATAAAAACTTCTAAAAAGTGTCCAAAACTTCTTGAGTTTTGTTGCTTTCACTTATTTCAATGTCTGACCCAACACTGATTCAGGTTAATGCAAATCTTAGCACTGACATGATCTGGCTTGGGTATATACAGAAAAATTATTAATAATATAACAGAAAATATGTTACTCATGATGTTAACAAAAAACCCAGGAATTTGTAACAGACCTTAAATATAAAAAATACATTAATTATATTGTTAAAGCCACAGGGATCTGTTAATATAAACCATTCAAATACTTCCCTGTGATGTCATCAGTTACCATGTGTTTGCACTCTAAATAGATTATTGTAATTTCTGTAAACATATCATATATATTTTTAGAACTCTTTGGGGGCTTGATCCAGAGCCAACAAAAACCAATGGGCAGACAGAGACCAGCTTCAATAGGCCTTTGGTAATCAGAAGACTGAGTTTCTAAAGTTAACAAATGAGAACATCAGCATAGAGCAGGCAGAGAGATACCGCACTGACAGCTCTAAAAATAGGAAAAACTTATGCTGCCTCAAAAGTACATGCCTGAAAATAAAACGTGGATAGCAAGGCAACATACTCCTTGTAGCAACTGTTGTGCAATTGTCGTGGATGCTGTATGTCATTCAGTTAGATGCATCTGCATAGTCATTTCACTATGTTATTCTGATTTGACTCCAACTGCCTACGAGTCATGCAGTCTAAATAAGTGCACCAAACACTTAATAAGTAGCAGGTTTGCATAAAACATTCTCTCTCAGGCTAAGCCTGTGTGTCCCAGAATGCAGCCTTTATGAGAAATCTTATTCCACAACATAGTTATTTTAAAATTGGAAAATTGTGATTCCTTTTTTGCCAGCCATGTGCTGACTGAGAAGTCTGGGCATGATCCTGCCAAACATTTCTCTTAGGTAAAGTGCTTATAACTATAGTGGCCTCAGTGACATGAATGTTATATTATAACAAACATATACTATCCCTCCTGTTAACTGGCTTTTTTCTTGAAGTTTCCAAAACTACTGGTGACAATCTTTTGATTTCAACTTTATTTACTCTGTCTTTTCATAGCAAAGTTGAAATACTAGCAATTAGGCACAAAGTGTTTTTTCCTGGCTAGAGAAAAATATTTTTGTATATATTCCCTCCTGGAAATCATCAGTTCTGCAGAAAAGCAGAATCTGTAAAATCAAACTAAATGCTTCCATTCCACTCCAAATGCTCACACTGTGTAACTATCTGGTCTTTGTGTAACAAATCAGCAGTGCAACAGGTGATTTCTGGTGGAGTCTACATGGTTGCTTAGGAGAAGAGGTACACAGTACACTGTCTTCACAATCAACAGAAACATCAGATAAACAGCATCTCAGAAGTGCCTACTTTACACATCTATTTCAGCATGAGATTAATCTCACCTTCAGAGTCTAAAACAGAGTCTACTCTATATCTCTCTTCTTTAAATGAAGCCCATTTATCCACAGATTCCTTAGTGTGAGAAACAGTGGAGCTACACTACTGACTCAGAAAAGCATTTAAATTATCCCCTAACCAAGATAAAGTACGTATGGCCCACAAACAACAAACCCTTACCTTCCAAAAAAAAAAAGCTTTTAAGATGTGGATGAGAAGCAAATAACAAAACAACATGTAATGTGACAAAACAACACATGAAAGCTTGGGTAGTTCCCCATTTTTAGTCCATAACTAATACTATGTTTTTTCTCTTATACATGCTGTAACCTTAATGACAATTTCCATAGCTATTGCTTGCTGTTCTTGCTTGGCAGCTCAATCATAAATCTCCTCTTCACCATGTAGCAACAATTTGTTGTTTCTCTCTTGAACTGCAAACGAATGGGAAGGTAGTGCTGGTCTCACTCTTCTAGTATGGCATGCAGAACTGGTATGCAGAGGGTCAACTGTGTTCAAACTATCATGAGAAAGGCATGACAGCTTCATCACAGAATCTGTCAGATGCCAGTAAAGCTTGGGTTTGGTTGGAGAAGTTACAATGTTAGTTCTGGTAAATATAGATAACTACATGATATTAAAATAAAGCAAATACATGACTGAAAGAATCAAGCATTATTATTATCACCCTGAGATAAGACTGCGAAGGGTTTGTTGAGGGAATTAGTCAATGAAAAAGAAATCTCAGATGTATTTTACAGAGTCCAAACTGCTAAGAATGAGAAAGTCTTTTCCCTTTCATTTTTGTTAAACATACAGACGGCCATGGAAGCACTGTTCAGTAGTACACTCATGTAGCTTTAGCATAGCTCAGATACAGTAAGTATAATGAACATTGTATTCACAACAGTGTCCCCAAATTGAAGAGAAAACAAACCTTGGTCAATTAACTGAATATGAAAACTGTGGTAGCTCTCACTGACATTCAATACCATCTATTTCGTTGCAAATGCATTAATGATAGTAATCGTCTCTGGACACGTACACACACTCTACATCCTGAACAAGATCAAACCATCAAAATGAGACCAGTGAGAAAATGTGAAAGCCTTTTTCTCATTCAGAAGTTTTAAGAAAGACTTTAAAGAAACAGAAAAAGGAATTCATCTTTTAAATCTTACTATCCAGTGCACTTCTAAGCAGTGTGGGTGTGGAAGAAGAAGACAGCAATCATCTGATGAACATCTGTAATCTACGCTAAAGGCCTAATTGAAACCCATATTAAATTGAAATATTGGAGACTTTTTAAAACACATTAAAAAGCCCCTCTGTGCTCTTTTGGACAGCCTGTTTATCTGGCAACTGTGTCTGTACATATGATTCAGTATTTACCAGTGATCATTACCAGTGAGTATGTAGTTCAGAAATACACAGGAATTTTGTCTAGCTGGTACTAATGCAATAGCTATAACAGCTCTGATTACACTCTTTCTTACAGCATCTGACAAAGCTTTAAAAGGGAGGATTTGCTGAAGAGTGGCTTATTTTCTCCTTCTTTTGCTTTTAGAAATAATAAAGAAAAAGTATATAAAGGAAAAGACAAGACAGGAAGAATCAATATAGACTGGTTTATAGACAGGTTTATAGCAAAAATTATTCAACAAGAATAGAGGTCTTCTTACTCTGTAGGACCTGCTTTAACTTACCAATACAAAGGTCCATTGTCTTTCTGTGAATACAAAAGTGATGTCTGTTTGGCACCACTATATATTTTCACAAGTTAGTCAGCTAATTTTCATCTCAAGCTTACAAAAAGTGCTTGTCAGAATTTTCAAGTTGTCCTTTCCCCCCATAGATATCATCTTCATAATATAAAGATTATGGTTTAAAGAGGGAAAGTATATGAAATGTATGGCAATTTTCCAGGAAAAAAAAAGAAACAGTGTCTCAGCTGTCAATAAAATCTTCTCATTCTTCTGCAGACCCTTCTAACCTGCCCAAAGGGTAAATATGTATGATTTCCCCACTCCACCCCATCCACAGTCTGTGGACTTCAAAGAAGCAGCAGAAGACCACGCAAAATTTCAATTGCAGGGACTTCCTTTCGTTTCTCTCATTTCTTTCCTCCCTGTTTCATTTTGTAGCCCAGAAAACCCATATTTATTGTCAGATCTCGATTCCTGATTTGACTTTGGTCTTACAGCAGAGCCTCTGGCAGGCCTGGTAGGAAAGAGAAGGAGGATTTGGGGGTAGCAGACATGTACTTATCAAGCAGTCTGTTGTAAAGAAAGATGCTGCCCTGGGAAACATGACTGAAGTGAACATGCTGTAGCTGAGTGTGAGCAGAAGTCTGGAACATGGTATTTGTGATTTTACCAGAATTCAGAATCACATATAATTCTAGTGTTCAACTCCTTTCCACATTAAGGTCGCGGGGGGGGGAGG
>NDXB01011674.1:116652-149708 GCA_002631895.1 Agapornis roseicollis | reverse complement strand
TTTTTTTTTTTTTTTTTTTTTTAAATAAAAATATTTCAGGTTTTCAGCTCAGGCAAAGAGGAGATTCAGAGCAGCCCTGCACAGAAGGACTTCGGGGTGGTGGTCGATGAGAAAATGATCAGCCAACTGCAGTGTGTGCTCACAGCCCAGAAAGCTAACCGTATCCTGGGCTGCATCAAAAGGAGTGTGACCTGCAGATCGAAGGAGGTGATCCTGCCCCTCTACTCTGCTCTCGTGAGACCTCACCTGGAGTATTGTGTGCAGTTCTGGTGGCCTCAACATAAAAAGGACATGGAGCTGTTGGAACAAGTCCAGAGGAGGGCCACGAGGATGATCAGGGGACTGGAGCATCTCCCAGATGATACAGACTGAGAAAGTAGGGACTGTTTAGCCTGGGGGAGAGAAGGCTGTGTGGAGACCTCATAGCAGCCTTCCAGTATCTGAAGGGGGCCTTATAGGGATGCTGGGGAAGGGCTCTTCATTAGAGATTGTAGTGACAAGACAAGGGGTAATTGGTTAAAACTTAAACAGGGGAAGTTTAGATTGGCTATAAGGAAGAAATTCTTTCCTGTTAGGGTAGTGAGGCACTGGAATGGATTGCCCAAGGAAGTTGCAAGTGCAGGCCAGGTTGGACGAAGCATGGGTGACATGGTTTATTGTGTGGTGTCCCTGCTTATGGCAGGGGGGTTGGAACTAGATGATCTTAAGGTCCTTTCCAAACCTGACTATTCTATGATTCTATGATCATTCTTTGAGGAAACGTGCAGCATAACCACATGGTTATGTGGTTGTCTTTTCCTCTGAGGCTAAATGTAAACTTCACTGCATATCTTCAGTGTCCCTCTTTGAGAGAAAAGATTTAATAAATAAAAAAGTTATTTCTTAAAGGAGGAACAGGCATGTGATTTTCTTTCATGTTGCCATATGGAATGAACACCATTGGTTTTTAAAGCTACTCAAGTAGCAATACACATTTTGTTATTCCTAAAATTACACCACCCTTGAAGATGAACAGAAAATCACTAAGAAAACTTTTGATCAAAGACTAAATATTGTTTCCTTTGTCTAAAGATGTGCTGTTTTCCTTCTTAATCTGCTGTTTTCAGAATAATTAACTTTCACTAATGCCACATTTACTTACATTCTCGTGTCAGAAAAAGAACCTTTTTCTTTACTTCTGTCCTACATAGTCAATATTTTAAACATATGGCTTAATCTTTGCCTGGGTTCATCAGATTTCAAATATGAACACAGTTACAAGTGTCACATTATTAGGGTACCGTGAAAATGATGCATTTATTAAGCACAGAAGAACTTTGATTCAGGTATTCTAGAAATATTTACATGACAAATGATTTCATAGTAAATATGGACTTTGGATGCTTCATGTTTAACAATTACAGACTGAAGGAACATAAAAAGAAAAATCTAGCTGCACATTCGCTGAAAAAAGGAGACGACCCCTCAAAAGCCTAGTATGTCATAAAATAAGATCTACACTATAATGCGTAAGAGACTGCATTTCCACAGGCCATATTAATTCTGGCATTTCCTTGCTTTTGATGTTTTCCTTTGCAACATTAACATCCTTTTAACATGATTTTATTGGATGTTATTACACTACATGTTAAACCATGAACCAGTCCTGCTCTATGAGGTGTTATCATGGTATTAAACTCATAATGCAACACAGGTGAGAAATCCCTTCTAACATTTAAAATAAGCACAGCTGAAAAATCTTGCAACATCAGCACTAAATTTTTCTGGCAATGAATTTTCTGAACTCCCCCATCTACTGCATCAAATATGGCCTTGGGCATCCCTCCCAGGTTGGTAGGCATGCAACAGGGTTAAGTAGAGCCTGCAATGTTTTGGGTTCGGAGGAAGTAGTTTTGCATGGTGGAGCTATGGAAGCATATAACACTATGGAGACAAGAATGAAAAGCGAAAGAAGAGGGAAAAGAACTTTTTGCAGACACAAAGACATCTCGAAGTACATTTACGTGCTTCCTCAGCCTGTGCTAATACCACTTCTGATTGATCTGCAGAACCTGGAAGCAAATGACAGCAAATTACCCTGATGAAAGCAAATCAGCTTCTACTCACTGCCCAGAGAAGGGACCATGTCTGTGTAGTGGCCCCAGGAGAGAACGGGGCATTCAGTTGAACAGTTTGATGGAAATATATGAGAAGATTATGGCTCAGGATGTCTGTGACACTGCTATGAGAATGAGTAGTAAAGAAAACTTCTTCAAACATCTTTTAGATGCTGACCTTGATACTGTTTACATATAGTTTTATAACCATCTTGACAACAAAAATCTTAACACCGAGACTGTCTACACAATGCCTAGTATAATAGAGACTTTCTTTGCTACCATGACACTTTTCTTGGCTACCATGAAACAAATAATGACGTTATCTTGATCTACAAACACAGGGCAAGGGATAGTTTAAAGATACAGTGCCAGGATTTAGTAAAAGAATTGTAGCCAATCTGAAAATACATATCCTTTTAAACTGATTTTTTTAAGAAATACACAAAAATTATTGAGAATTAAGTAGGTTTTTGATTGCTAAATTCAAATAATATTATAGCTCTATAGGGCCCATCAAGGCAAAATCCCAGGGAAGATTCTGCAAAATCAAACAAATGCTGAGGACACCTAGAGAAAGATCTGAAAAGAATTCTAAATAATCCCAAATCCTGTATTCTTCCCAGTGAATCATTATTATGCTACACTTCCATAGGTCTCATAAGGATTTCAGTTACTTAAACATAATAATAATAATAAACTTATATAATTATGTAAGCATATATATAATTATGTATCAACAGTTTGTATGAAAATGTAATATGAAATGAAATTAAAATAAGTGCAATTTACATCATCTATCTGGACTTGTGCAAAGTGTTTGACACTGTCCCACACGACATCCTTGTCTCTAAATTGGAGAGACATCGATTTGATAGGTGGACCACTGAGTGAATAAAGAACTGGCTGGATGGCCGCACCCAAAGAGTTGTGGTCAGTGGCTCAGTGTCCGACTGGAGGTCAGTGACGAGTGGTGTCCCTCAGGGATCGGTGTTGGGAGTAGTCTTGTTTAACATCTTTGTCGCTGACATGGACAGTGGGATTGAGTGAGCCCTCAGCAAGTTTGCCGATGACACCAAGCTGTGTGGTTGGGTGGATACGCTGGAGGGAAGGAATGCCATCCAGAGGGACCTTGACACGCTTGTGAGGTGGGCTGGTGCCAACCTCATGAAGTTTAACCATGCCAAGTGCAAGGTCCTACACCTGGGTGGGAGCAATGCCAGGCACAGCTACAGGTTGGGCAGAGAAGAGATTCAGAGCAGTCCTGCAGAGAAGGACTTGGGGGTGGTGGTCGATGAGAAAATGAACATGAACCGACTGCAGTGTGCGCTTGCAGCCCAGAAAGTCAACCATATCCTGGGCTGCATCAAAAGGAACATGACCAGCAGGTCGAGGGAGGTGATCCTGCCCCTCTACTCTGCTCTCGTGAGACCTCACCTGGAGTATTGTGTGCAGTTCTGGTGGCCTCAACATAAAAAGGACATGGAGCTGTTGGAACAAGTAGAGAGGAGGGCCATGAGGATGATCAGGGGACTGGAGCATCTCCCATATGAAGACAGGCTGGGAAAGTTGGGGCTGTTTAGCCTGGGGGAGAGAAGGCTGCGTGGAGACCTCATAGCAGCCTTCCAGTATCTGAAGGGGGCCTATAGGGATGCTGGGGAAGGGCTCTTCATTTGGGACTGTAGTGACAGGACAAGGAGTAATGGGTTAAAACTTAAACAGGGGAAGTTTAGATTGGCTATAAGGAAGAAATTCTTTCCTGTGAGTGTGGTGAGGCACTGGAATTGGTAGCCCAGCGAGGTTGTGAATGCTCCATTCCTGGCAGTGTTCAAGGCCAGGTTGGACAGAGCCGTGGGTGGCATGGATTTGCGTGAGGTGTCCCTGCTTATGGCAGGGGGGTTGGAACTAGATGATCTTAAGGTCCTTTCCAACCCTAACTATTCTATGATTCGAAGTGTGAAAATGTAATACTATACAGTTACTCACCATCGAGTTTTAAGTAGGTTTCTGACTTAGCTAAAAACACTAATGCTACCATTGAATGAATACCTTGAAGCACCAGAAAATTGGGGTTTTTTCCCTGATTTTTCACAGACTCTACATAGCTGTATTTTAACTGAATCACATCCTGAAGTAGATTTATCATATCTTGGCTGATCTGAATATATGAGTTCTAATTACAGTGAAGAATGAAGGAAAATATGCTATAGGAATCAACTTAATTTCAAATTCACAATTAAAGTTGTTTTGGTTTTAGTTGGGTTTTTTTGTTTGTTTGTTTGTTTGTTTTTTAATACATTTGTGTGAACTTATCTTCAGTGAAAATAAGTTTTCCAGTAATCACCTGAACAAGGTTTAACTATTCAATAGTCTTCCGTTTTCTTATTAATGAAATTGTTATGCTGTCAACTCATATTGACAACTCTTATCAAAACAGTTCAAGTTTTGAATATATTAAACTTTTTAAATGAAATTAAAATGTAAATTATTTACAAGTTTTGAGTATGAAAGCAGATTGCTGAAGTTGACCTTTATATTTAATGTAGCACAATAGATGAAACTTCATATTTAAAGACATAAGATATGTTTCCATGCCTTTAGAAATGTAAGAAATGATAACACTGCAGATAATATGCGAGGCCTTCAATCGCACAGCACAGATATAAGGGGAAGGAATGGGAACAGGGGAAGTCATTCTTATTCCATTATCATTTTGTTCTGTTTTCCGTGCACATCTTTCCTAAGTTAGACATATTCATGATGAAATGTATCACTGCTACCCTTCTGTCTCCTGCACCTCTCCCCAGACTAATACAGGAGTATCTCTGGGCTGCAACACTATGTGGCATACATCTAACTTTCAATGAAAAACAATCCAGAAGGGATATATCCAGTATGAAATACCTGCAGTTTATGCATCTAAATCTACCTAGGCTTGTCACCCCAGAATTCCTTTACATCTAACAGAAAGTTGCAGATATATTTCACCAGGCCTGGAGTAGTCATCTACTTCAGACAGAAAGGAATTAGGCCAAAATTAATTGTGAATAATGGCTGCTATTCTCTGCTGACTGCTGAAGAGGACAGGTAGTGGGGGAAACATTGAGGAAATGGAACTGGTGTTGCCAGAGTGAGGGACTGCCCACTGCCACCACACAGCCTGTGCATCTCATTACATCTTCTATGAAATTCTCTTTGTCTGCAACACTGACTACAGCATAAGGAGAGCTGGTTGCTGCTAAAGCCCCAGCTCCTTTGAACCAGTCTTTGACTATTCATTTTCAGAAGTTGCTATCATATACCAGTATGCTAAATGCTTTCACTTTTTGAGATGACACTCTTCATCTTAGATTTTCTACATAAACCTTTACAGAGAATAGTGTGGATGAAACTTTGACAGAAACCAGCCTCCAGATAAGCCAAGAGGCTTCAAAGCAGTCCCGTATTTCCCTAGATCTTATTTCACCAGGCTGGAACGATGAGCAGTGATACTCTAGAGCTCTTACCTGTGTCCACAGTACACAGGCAGTAAAGTAACTAAGGGTTTAATCAATCCATATAAATGCCTTTTTGATACTTACAGGGAGACCATAATGATTGTTTCTTTCAGGAATGCTGCACAGTCTTGCCATTGACAAAAGCCTCTGTGCTACTTAAATCAGAAAAAAATTTACCCAATATAAAACTGTGTTTCTATTGAAAAGTTTTACAGAAGGAGGTTGTATTAAGGTGTATTTATGACACAAACTGATCTGAGGCAATTTTAACTCCTCTTTTTTCTCATTTGTATGCTATCTTTTGGGACAAAACTTAACTTGGTACTTTCTTTCTTCATAGTGGAAGGGTTTCCTACATGTTTGCTTTTGCAGCGTGATTCATGGGGTCACCCAGTTCAGAGCTCTAAGCTTCTTTCAAGTCTTTTATACCTGCAAACATTTTTAAAGCACATTTCAAATTGTCTTTGGCATAAGCACACTTAAAAATATCGGAAGGTGTGACAGTCAAAGTCATATTTTAAGCAACTGGAACCTGTAAGGTACTATAGGCTACATTTTGAAATGCATTTTTGCATGCACTGTGGGAAAAACTGGCATTCTTTTTCTCTTTTTGTTTGTTTGTGTACGATGAAAGAAGGAAATATGCTTTCCTTTAACTGGTGGGGCAGGCAGGGCAAATGCCACACCACAATAGGACTTTTTGTTTCAGCCGGGGTTACCTAATAGCTCAGAGCTCACAGAACACTTTCCCCTGCCCTGGTGGGAGGATGGGCCATCAGCCTGGCTCCCTTCCCAGAAAGAAAGAAAGAAAAAAAGGAGTCAGCTCCCCATTCAGCCGTTGCAAAGGCAGCGAAACTCCACCAGCCTGGAGCTCATTTACTGCCCAAGTCAGATTCAGGAAGACATACTAAAGCGCAAGCACTGGAAATCTATCTTTTTTTTTTTTTTTTTCCTCTCCTGCCCTCTCTCTAAAACACTTTCCTCCACACATGCACACATTCCCTCCTCTCCCAAAGACAAGCTCTTGGCCTTTTTTTCTGCCTTTTCAAGTCAGCAGTATTTCTCAGTGCATCTGAATCTGCAAGCATACCCTTGGTGCCTCTCTGGAATTTCCAAACTGAAAATCACTTAAGAGATACTGCTCTTAATCTAGACATTGAAAAAATGTTTACTGTTTCTACTTCAGTCACAAAGCTGCTATTAGTTTTAAGCATTTGCTTTTAAAATCTCAGCATTCCCAGATACCATTGATGTCTTTTCAGGAGAAAATCATAGAGCAATGTAGGAAAAGAGCCACATTGTGCAACAGTTTCTAACATTAACCTTGTGATTCCCCAGCTCCTAAGAAAAATCATAAGCAAATTAGGTGTTATCTAAACTGCTTTGCCGTTATCATTTAATATTCAAAGGAATAGCAAGTCATCTCCCATTCTATGCATAGAATTCAGTGCCCCCTGAGAAAACGTGAACTGATTTTCTTTCCTCCTGCTTTTCAAAACTAACCAGGGCCAACAAATGCAAGGGGGAAAAAAAGTAAACTTTGAAGCTGAAATTTAAAGCAATGAAAGTCAGGAAGTTCAAAAGTTAATGTTCTTATGGCTGTGTTAACTTGGCCATGTTGCAAATACATCATGCAAATACTGCAAGCTATTTTGTTAAAGGCATATAGTACTGTGCCATAAAGAATAATAAAACATGCTGTTTTCTTCTCATGTGGAAACCATCTTGTACAAGCAACAGTACAGTGTATTTATACTGCTAGCACTGATTTCTCTACCACAAGTCAAGTATCTCTGCCACAAGACACTTCTCTGTTCTGAAAATGCTGGTGCCTTACTGGGATCTAGCTCTCCCTTAGCTCACCCAAGAGCTTACCTACAGATATCTGCAGTAACAAAGGATTCATGTCACTTCTGTGTCTTTTGGATCCTTCATCTCTCAGGAAAAACAACTGTATTCAGTGTATAGTGCCGTACACAAGAGAGTACCATAAAGATGACAAAATATAACTGATTCATTCACAGATCAAAAAAAGATCATCTACCTTCTCTGTTAAAGTAATTCAGTTTTACATCCTGATCTGAATTCAGACTGCATGTGGACTAAAATGACAACTTCAATTAAATGATCTTGCATGTGTCCACAGGGTAGTTTTGCTGTGCTCAGGCTTCAGGAAAGGGGAGGCCTGACTATAGCTACAGTCAAGGACCACTCCAGACTGTGGGCTTTTTCAGCATCAGTTGAAGTCCAGAATGTTTGACAGAAAGAAAAAGGAAAATTATCGCTCTAAACATTGACATTTTTTTTTCGTCTTTTTTTTTTTTTTTTTGGTTGGTTTTTTTTTTTTTTTTGTTGGTTGGTTTTTTTTTTTTTTTTGTTGGTTGGTTTTTTTTTTTTTTTTGTTGGTTGGTTTTTTTTTTTTTTTTGTTGGTTGGTTTTTTTTTTTTTTTTGTTGGTTGGTTTTTTTTTTTTTGTTTTTTTTTTTTTTTTGTTGGTTGGTTTTGTTTTGTTTGTTTTGTTTTGTTTTTGTTAGAGGGAATGCCCATCATTCATTGCCATCCCTCACAATCCTGAAAGGCAAGAGTACCTCCATGCTGAGCATATGTACTGAGGTTTGGGAATACAAATAGGCAATTCGTTACTAATGCAATAATTATTATCCAGAATATTACGCAATCCTGCCTAGGATTGCATGGGCTTCCATCAGTGCCATTGCCATGCTTCAAGAGCAGTGAGGGTAACAGCAACAGCTATCTGAGGTTATGTTGTATCCAGTTCTTTACCAAAAGACACTCCCTGAGTTAAAGTTGTCAAGCTTCAAGAAGCCTACAAAGATCTAAGGTTAAGTCTAAATAAGAACATGGTGGTTAGGCCCATTATCTTCAATTAAACAATTCAGAATGAAATAAGTATGTGAATAGGTCTTTGTAGGATGGGAGGCTCAATTAAATGCCAAAAAACAACAGGTGGACAGAGCAAAAGACAGGTTGAAGGGAGGATGAACAAGGTAATATGAGAAGGTAACATGAACACAATTTCAACTCAGCACCTGCCTACCTATTATCAGCTCACAGAGTCCTAGTAATGCAGGCATTACAGAAGATGGGAGTTAGATGGAGGCCATGTTAAAACAGTATTAAATTAAATTAAAGACAAATAACAAACAAACAAAAAAACCCCACAAAAAACAAATCAAACCAAACCAACAACAACGAAAAAACAACACACAAACCACCAACAAAATAATCTCTTCTGCTGTTCCATGGCAATTTTTCTTCTTGTAGAAGATTGAAGATATTCAGCCATAAACATCTGAAGTTTCAACAGATAACATCTATGAATCAGAATATGAACAAATAACTTGATGTATGAAAATAGCCCAAGATGAAGTCATCTGCTAATTGTACTAGCATTTTTTGTACAATGCACTGAGGCTATTCCAATAAAACCACCTACTTAAGAAGCATACAAATGCCTATGTTACAAATTAAAACCAAGAATGTGCATAAAACTGAGGAAAAAAGTGGAAGTAGTACTAAGCAGTTGCACATTACATTCCACCTTGATAGCTGCCAAGTAAGTCACCTGTACATCTACAGTGAACAGCTGTTCTTTTTCTTCAGTTTCATACATTTCTGTTCTTCTTCATTACTGAGACTAATTTGGTTAGCATTGTAACAATAATTTCTAGCAGCTGTTGTAACATTAATAAACTACATCAGATAACCAAAAACTCTGGCAACCTACTTCTATTAGGGTAAGGATGCAAAAAATTATTTGTAGCTCAAACTACTTGCTGGCCAAAATAAAATAATCAGTTCTTTATGGCCCAGATGTTGTCTAACTCATGAAAAAAATAATTTGTTAGAGGAAAGATAAAATGACACACAATGTTGCAGTATAAAATCTCACAAATAGATATAATTTAAAGACCTCTTCACATGCTTTTGTGATGTCATGTAACCAAATTCAGTTTGTTTCTAGTTAACTTAGTTTTCAGTGTCTCTAGAACAGTTCAATAAATTTGAAGAAAATGCTGCTAAGAAATGAGGTTTTTGGTTTGGTTTGGTTGGGGTTTTTGTCAGAGTAGAAAATAAATGAAGAATTTATCTGAGGCAATCCACAGGTAAAATAGTTTCTAATAAATACATGTGGAAGTATAATACACATAATGTACACATTGCTACTATATAGTAGTAAGCATCACAGAAGCAAAATCCTGTTTAGTTAAACTAGTTTGTATATGCATGATTTACATTTAATTATTGAAATATTAATGAACAGATAAAATTCAGAAGCATTTACAACACAGCATTCAATAAAAATCCTATTAATATCATAGTGTGAAAATGTCATTGAGAGAAATTTATCATAAAAGGATGAAGCATTAATTTGGACACTAATAACAAAGCCAGCCACAATTAGAAAACATATTAAAAATATTTTCCTTTTTTTAAAAAATCTTGTTTTATGCTGTAATTCTTAACATTAGCCAGAATAGCTGCATTTACAGTATAATGTACGTAAATAAATCTCAAACCATCATCTGGCAATATTTTTTTGTTATTAGTCAATGGGGACAATATCAGAAGCAGTATAGCCCTTACATGCCACAAGGAAGTGCCTCTTGACAGATCATATTTCAGCTCACATATAAATTCATTTTGCCTCTTTTTTCAGGGTTGAAAATTTAACTGGTTTATCCCAGTATATTACATTAGCGTATGCAAGTAATTTTTCAGAGTTTTTATTAATACTACTGTATTAAAATATATAATTTTAAAATATTTAAAAGTATCTTTTACTTTTTACAATTTCTATAAGCAAAGCAGTTGAACTGGCTTTCCAGAGGCAATTAATTGATGGGTTGGCTTTGTTGTTTTTTTCAAATTCATATAATTTTATTTATATTTGTAGTCCCCCGGTAAATTCCTCAGCCAACAGGCAATTACTTGGGATAAGGAGTTCTTCCAATTTATTTTTGGATGGTTTTATACACACATCTCAAGCATTAAATAAAAAACTCATTGGTTGAGGAGAATGTAACAACCGAGATTCCCTAACTTTGAAAGCATTCAAAACAAAACAAAAAAAGACAGCTTCATAATGAAGAATGAATTTCATCTACCAAGGTCAATGGTCAGAAATAACAAGAAAGAATATTGCAACACATTTACAGTGTTTTCTCCCACAAGAGTCTGCACATTTGCCCCTATTTCAGAAAAACAAGCAAGTGTCCTTTGTCTTCTTTTTAACATGCCAAGTCTCCTGCATCTTTTGACCCTCCCTCCCTTCTGTCCTGTCTCCCCAACCTGATCCTGGAATGTTTCGGCCATGAGGTTAAGAAAGATTCCCCCATTTATCACAACCTGCCAAGCACAACAGGGTCACAGTCCCAGCCCAAGTCCTACTGCTTAACTAATCTAGCCTCAACACAGGCATGAAACTTCAAAGATTTTTTGCCACAGGCAAAAATTAGTCCTTATTTGCTTTAAAATCCAAGTATCAATCAAGTTAAACTTTGCTTCAGTGGAGCTAACATTTAGAACATTTAGGGCAACATGTACATTTGGTTCTTAGCTGCAACTCTAATTGAATGCAGAGCTCACCTGGAATAGCAGTACAATTACTTTAAGTACAGCAAAAATCTCCAGTGAGATGATTCATTTTATACAGGAGAAAACCCTTGATAAAAAGAACCATTCAAACATGCATGCAAATACAAAAGAATATGTTTTTGTGCATGTGTGCAAATAAAGATATATAATACATATAGAATATCTGTTTGTATTAAATCACCTCAGATAATTTTACCCTGTGAAGGTTTTATCAGTTATACCAGATGATCAGCCACAGTTACACATTTATAAAGATCAGTTAATGATCTTTAAATATTCCTGAAATTGATTTTGAAGAATTAAAGATTTGTTATGAGAATACACAGAGAACTTTGCTTCAATATTTAGGAAGCAAATTTTCAATTATCTCTAGCTAAAATAACACGCAAATTCTACTCTTCTGGGATACTGCCTGCCACTTTTTGTTGAATCCTATGCAAACAATAAAATTATTATGTTTTTTAAACCAATTCAGGTTCTTCAATATATATTTTTAACTACACTGTTCTGGGGCTACAGTGGGATTACATGTAAAATTAGCTTTAAATAAAATCTTAATTTTCCTACAGATCTTTATTTATAATTGAATACTGTTTAATCACTTAATAATTCAGGGTAATGGTTAAATATTTCATAGAGTAGAGAAATAAACCACATTGATGTTATGTTTCCTAAGTTATTATGGAAAAGTGCCCTTTTTTTTTTTTTTTTTTTTTTTTTTTTTTTTTTTTTTTTTTTTTTTTTTTTTTTTTTTTTTTTTTTTTTTTTTTTTTTTTTTTTTTTTTTTTTTTTTTTTTTTTTTTCCCAGCAGAATAACTTAAAAGAATTCATAAAATGAAACTAGAAAGTAAGCAGCATGTTTAACTAGAGCATTAAATTCTACAAACTGCTCAAATATCTTTTATACATAAATGTCATAGAGCCATGCTCATTTTATTTAAAAATACTGAAATAATACATCATGTTAAAATTTTAATCCCTTGCAAATAATATTTACTAAGTAAATTTTACAATTCAAAGTTTAAAGCTGACTAAAGTGCTACTTATTTCCGATAACCTTCCCAAGTAGACATAACTTAAATAAAATTTAAGTATAGCTACTTGTAAAGAAAACAACAGAAAACAAAAGATTAAAAAGATAGGTAAGCATGTGAATGAGACAGTACATAGCGGTTTTTCACTTGTTTCCTTTACTTCACAGTATACTCAGACATTTTATCAAAATACTACTAGAAAATAACCTTGGCTTCTAATTTCTGTAACAGATTAATTAGCCTCCCTCTATGCACACTCTAACTCCATGACCACAAAAACATGCAGATATTTCCCCAGAGACAAATTCAAGTTCTTTCACCTGATATTACCCTCTTTCATACAAGGTTGATGCTACTTTATTTTCCTTACCATTTAGCAAGCTATACTAAGCACCTTAATAAATCTAAAATTATCTGGGAAAAATGCTTTGTCAAGAATTATATTTTTAATTCAGGAATTAAAATTCAGGAATTCAGGATTTCAATTTAATTTAAGTCCAGGATTAAAATTTAATTCTTGCTTTATATACCATTTTTGAAATTACATTTGTTTTACTTTAGAAGAAATTACAATCGTACAAAATGCAGTGAGACAGTTAAAAGCTGTTTAGCTGAAATGTATTTGAGAAAATAGTGAACAGTCCAAGAAAAGAAACATGTAACTGAATCCTGCTTCTTGCTGCTCACCAGACCCCAAACACAAAATCAAAGAACTTATTGGCTGTAATACTTTATCATACCTTTCTTCCAAACAGGTTCCCTATGCATTATAGTTTCCTATAGCAGTAAATGGCTGTTTACAGCTGGGCCAAACTGGGTTGCTCTTTCTTCCACGGGACTTTGCTCACTGTGCTAGGATAATAAAACAGCACTCACAGAGTCTACCCCTTCCAAGTTTCCCTGAATGAAACGGACATTTAAGAAGCAGTAATCATTATGCCAGCTCCCGTCATGGCCCTCTGAATGCAGCACGGCAGCAGCATTGCTACGCTTGCCTGCTATGCGGACCCCAAGGTAAAGAAAACATTTCAATAACATTTCAGCAGCACACATGCACCAACTCCCTGAAGAAGCAAAGTTTTAATCAGAATTTATTCTCAAAGAATGGTCTATGCAATTGCAAATTTCATTTAAAAGTTTGAAACAAATTCACAATGAAGTCAGACTCAAATACAAACTCATGTTGCCAACTGACAGGTAACATTACAGAGAAAGTAAAAGTGAACTTTAAAGAAGTGGGGTTGATGCTTAAATGAAATTACAGGTTAGCATTATCTGTTCCAAACTTACGTCTAAGCAAGTTAGAAATGGACTAAATGAACTCAAATGAAGTATTAATAAGTCAAATTCACTTTATTTCTATCCACAATTTTTTACTTTAGGGCTAATTAATTTGAACTCAGTTTATGTTTAGACACCTGTCTCAGCATACGGGCCTTAAGTGTCTCTTACAAAAATGTTATTAAATGACACAACAGCAAACTGCTCACAGATTTGACAAAATGTGATGCTCACAGACTATTACAGAATGATGCATTTTATTTCTTACAGTTCTTAACAAGCAACCTCCTGTGGTAAGAAAAAGCTGCTCCTGAAAGAACTTGATGGATCCAATCCTGTGACCTACCTAAACTCCTGTGCTCTAGAGCCACTATGAACAAATATGTTATTCCAAAACCAAGTTTGAAACTGCTACTACAGCAGTAAAAGCCAAAACTCCTTTTCAGCGCAGAATCCAACTGTGGAATTAATACCCACTTATATTTCCTGTATTACCACTAAACAGCATTTACATCACTATTGCAAATTAAAATCCATCAAAACCTTACCGTAGTTGTCTCTGAAGAACAGAATTCCCCAGGTATGCAAAGTCAGTTTCCAGGATCTCTTATGTTTCACACTAATTAACTTCCGATGTACAGCAGCTCAGGTGTGCAGGCAGATTTTCAGAACCAAAATACTTTTGTACCAGTCAGCTAGGAGTTTTTAAACTCAGAAATACTGAAGACACTTTGTTCTTCCTTGAACTGTCACACAGAGCCTAGCACAGTCTGGTTACTTAAGTTAACTAAGAGGAGATCTGGGTAGTAAACAAGCTTGGCTCTGTCCAATGGCTTTCCACACCCTTCTGTTTATAGTAAGATGACTTGCATTCAGAGGTCACCCCATCAACAGCTCCTGTCTTTCAGTGGGTATCTAATGTGCTGCATTTATCCCAAGGCTCTTTTAATGAAACCACCTTCCTGGTCCCTGCTCGCCTGCTGTCGCTGTGACACATCTGCTCCTTATTGTGCAAAGTCTTATTAAGTGTTAAAATATACAGAAAAGACATACCTGGGCATATATTCTGCAAGGAATACGGATACTTGTAAGTGCTAACCTTGTCTGTGTATATTGACTAAATAAAGTCCATTTAAATATCAAAGAAAGAATTTTGCCAGCAGTATTCATCTTGTGAATAACAGAAATTCAGGTAGAAGATGGATGCCATTGTTTGAGATGGACTTAAAAAACGTTTAAAACTACTCCCCAAAAGGATAATGCATATACCTTTGCCAGATAATATTTACTTGAACATGTTAACATGCTGGAAACAAGAGATGAAGAGCCTCCTTGAGCTCTGCTGCAAAATGACAAAGAGCCAAGAAAAATGAGGGTCAAGTGCCAGGACCCCAATGCAAACACCGAGGCAACTCAGGGCTTAAAGAATCCATGGAATTGGCAGCTCTTACAAAACGCAGTAAATACACAGCAGATTCCTAGCACTCTTTTATGCATCCAGTGTGCTACTGGTTACAAGAGGTTTGCAATTCAACTGGCAATTACTATTTTCTTCATACAGCATTGCAAACCAAAAGAACAGACCCCAATCTTACTTTTTTTTAACTGGAAATTACTCATTAAAACAGACATACGTAGATTATGTCATCTTGTAATGAAGGCAAGAACATGGTGTTTAGCATTTTAATTTGTAAGTTCAAAGCCTAACAAAAATCAGAATTGAGAACCGCTTCCCAATTTCTGACACTTTTTCCTCACTTCGTAGCCACCGGGTAGCACTAGAAGTTCAGACTTGTTTCACGTGGAGAGGTGAAACTGAAGATGGCACTCTCTCCCCATGCAAACAATAACTGAACTGCTGCTCAGAAATGCTCTTTGAGTGAAAGTTACACCTGCAGCACATTTTCAGCACCAGCTTTTGTCACCACTACAACATCAAAATGACAGATAGCAGCTTGGCTCTGTTAAAGCTAATAAAACATGATTGATGAACTGGGCTAGAAAGCCATGTCAGTTCAGATTAGGAAATTTGTGCCATCATTTGATGGGTCCCATACTTTATTATTAGAATGGACTCTCAGGACTGTAAGGGCCACTAACAAATACAAGAATCCAGATTCCCTGATGCCTTTTTTTCTACTTAAACCTGCTTATGAAGTTTTAAGTACAAAAGGGTTGGTTTTGGTTTTTTTTATGAAGTCTCACTTAATTTTTATAAAATACTTGTGCTTAGAAATACTATCTACTTCCTTAAACAGGTGCCTGTCAGCTGCTGTTGTCTCATGCACTGAAATCGAAGTAATCCTCATTTTACTGCATTATGTGGCACAACAAAGGCCCACCTCTTTGATAATGAAAACCCACTAAAGCATATGTAAAGTACTGGGGAGAGAGCATAATCAGCTTTCAGATGTTGGTTTTGACATTAGCATTAGGTAGAACCTCTTTCTTAACTGCTGAAACAACTAACACGTCAGATGTGGAAGGTTGCTAACTCAAGACTGCTTGCAAGCAACTGGTATTTCACTACCAAAAAGAAAAAGAAATGGGGACATAAAGGAAAAATCTACTGCAGAAAATGCTGCCAAGAGAAGACTGAAAGCCATGGGACATATATGAAGAGTGAACTTTAAGGCTCAAATCTTTAAACACTGCACAGTGTACTGCAGAGAATCTTCACATTAACAGACAAGGAACAAAATTTGTCTCTTCTTCTACCAGGTATCAGGCAGAAGAAAACCAGCCTGGTTCTAGACTCCACAAGCAGTTAAGGAGCATGCCATCACCACCTTTGCACACCTCCATACGCAGTAGCTCCTTTGTCAGCAGCTCAACCAGAGCAGATTGTTTGCCACCCCCTGCCAGCAGTTTACCTCTGCCCTCCTGTCTTCTGCCACAGACTTACACTTCCCTGTTCCCAAAAATTCAAGAACCAAAGAAATGACCACCAGCCTTCCTCCTTTTCCCAGTAAAACGAGACGGTTGAATAGTTTCTCAGGCCTGGATACCTGGAGGCAAAGTACAGCCCTATACACTTTTAAAGGTCTTTATCGCATAGTGGCGATGAAAAGAATTCCATGCCATAATTCTGCACACAGCAGTAGTGTCAAGAGATGATCACAGAAAATTATTACATCTACTGCACCAGCTCCTTTTTCAGGCTGATGGGAAACCACTGCCACAGCATCCCTGTGACTGATGAACTGCTCAGTCCACAAACTGAGATTACCAAGGAGGAGATGTTTTCTATGGACACATGAATCAGAAGTTTCTTCCAGCCCTGTATTTACACTATCATCCTAAGGACACAAATGTGACAGAAACAAAAATAGCAGACATTACTGATAAAAATTCTAGTCATTTGAGAAAATATGAAAGCATGAAATGCAACCAGATGTGTTTGGTTTAGGCCCACAGTATTGAAAATAAATTAATTCAGGTATTATTTTTCATGTTCTACAGTTTTCTTTATATGCTGTTTTTCACTGTTTGCCTGCAATACTGAGAAACACTAAACCAAAAAAAGAAAAGCTTGGCAGCATGCCTTTACATTTTAAATAGCACCACAAACTAACAAACTATGCAGGACATAAGCTACAGCTACCTTTATATCTACAGCTTTGCGGACTAATAAAGATAGAAGTGGAGGTATGAAAGATTTCTCTATCTTTTTTTTTTCCTTTGCCTCTAGGCAGAAAAATTGGACAAAGGGGAAAATGCTGTTTTTATATAAGCAGTAATCTCTTTTTAAGATACTAATAGGAACACAAGCTTCCATTCAATGCATTTTCACAGTTGCTGGTTTTGTTACCATTCCTTCAGATTTCACCCTATGATGTGAAGTATTTTTCAAGATACCTTAGAGGAAAAGCACACTGTAGCAGCACATTTTGTTGCCATTGAGAAACCTTGTCTAATACGTTCAGAGAGCTAACATAACCACTCCACATTTTCAGTCAGTCTGTTTTTCAAGCAATACAGTTATAAAAATGGCTAAAGAAGAACAAAATGTAAGAGGCAGAGATACTATTTGAGAAAAGGCTGCCTGTGAGATTTTGGGTTGGTCAACAGTTTCATAACTGCAGATCAAATTCAATGCCAAATAGATGCTTTAGTGGACTCTGATCTTGCATTCAAAGACGGTTTGGAGGTGCTTTGATCGGAGAGGACTGCGGCTCTCCCCCCTGGGGCCTCCCATTACCCTGGCTGGCTGACTGGCTCTGGCAGGTCACGGCAGACCCTGGGGGTGTCAACCTTTATCCATGTAATGGATAATGGTATAATGGTGCTGCAACCAAACCAGCTTTTGTCAAAAAAACTCACTCAACTGCTCTTACCTTTTTTTTGTTAGTTTGCATTTGTAGTTACAAAACTGCTAGGTGGAATAAATGCCAGATCTGAACGTCTGTGCTTTTTCAATAAATTTAAATTGAATTTAAATTTACAACCCCTTCTAAGATGGCTTTGTTGTCTGGTAATGTTTGGTTTGTTTGTTTTCTCTGAGATGAATCTACTCCATTAGACTGTTTTGGAAGACAAATTATCTTTCAATTTCACTTCATGAGTGCATCCTATGTGCTCCACAGCTTGTCTGTAGAATCAATGGAGTGAGGCAAATAAAATCATTACTATTATAATACTTCCATCAATATGTGATACTGTATTTATTAGACTCTTCAGCCATCACTAATGTTATGTTATTTCTGCCTGGGCACGCACCAGCCTTCAGCTCCTTTGAGCAAAGTCTGCGGCTTCATTGCAGTCCTCATCACCTTCCCTCTCATTCCCCCAGCCTTGCAGAGAGAAGCTTCTCAGAGAACAACAAAACAGCAGAGGACAGCTGAGCTTCAAGTTGTGCACTGTTCTCGTTACTGAAACCGCTACCAAAACTAAAAACTGTTTGATTAAATCTCAAATAATAGAAATAAATTTGAAAACCAGATGGAAGCTGGCTAAATTCTAAGNTTTGTTGATCTCTGCTCCTATCTCCAATTTGAGTGTCATGTTTCAACAGAAATGAGAGGAATACAAAAAAAAAAAAAAAAAAAAAAAAAAAAAAAATTAAAAAACAAAAGGAAACGGGCAAAATTTTAAAAAAAAAAAAAAAAAAAAAAAATAAATCTGAGTATATCAGATTTTCAAACAATGAAAACTTAAAAAGCTTATAAACATAAATAAGAACTTCACATTGTAAATATAGATTAATAACAGCTACAGACACACATACTCACAAATCACATTCCTGGAAGGGCTTTAAAACATCAATTGCTTTTTTTTTAATGTTTTGAGGTCTTCTTAATCTCATTTGTGTTTTCTCAGCAGTCATATTTTCCAACTTATTTCTGTTGTCTTACATGCAACTTTGTAAAATGCAACTATACATCTTCATGCCTTTAAGCTGAAATACTAAACCTTTTACTCAAAATGTTAATGCCATGAGCACACTAAAATTGCCAGAACTGACAACACAGTATTTTCTGCCTTAACATCTCCATCTTGATTTCTTCCACTGGTTTCAATGATTTTTTTTTTTCAATAAGTACTCATTTACATCTTATTTCCCTTACCATGTTAAGTGTCTCTGTTATCAATTCTGATTTTAAACAAATAAATAAAATTATGAACTTTTCAAAATGCAACCAAGTTCAATGTACAAACTTTGTGAAAAGAGTTTTCATATTATTACTTCTAAAGGGAAGTTGTTAAGCAGCACCATACCTTTCAAAGACATCCAAGGTAAAAATAATTTATAACAGTATTCATTCAAGTCCCCGCTAATTACTCTGAGCTTTTATTACCACATTTTCTAGGGCTCCTATCAAGATGAGTAATGCCAGTGATCAGTGCTAGGCACAAATATGATCTCAACACTGAAAGCTTAAAATCTAGTTTTAGTTATGACTCCAGAGAATCTACTCTAGTATAAACTTCTAAGTTTATTTTATGACCAAATAAAAAGTTTATTTAAATAAGTACAGGAGAGAATTACAGTTCTGTGAAAGCTGGGAAGGAATTTAAATTTTTGAAGCAGACCTTGCAAATTGCAAGGGGAAGAAGAGGTCAAACTATTGGGAGTTTTTGACTTGAACTTCTGATTAGCAGACAGCACTTTCAATCATTTTAGCCATTATGTGTTCAAAAGCACTCAGTAAGAGCGTTTGAGCATGAGACTGCTCTTAGCCAAGCCTCCTATTCCAGATGACATCCAGTTTGAGTGAACAAAATGCTGTCCATTTATATTTCTGTATGGGTCTTTTTTCAAATGGGTGCAATACTCCTCACTTCTTGCACTAAGCACTGCTTTCTGCTTTTGTTCTGCTTCTGCAGCTCTCCTCCCTTTTCTCACCTCCATCAGTACACATGTAACTATTTCATTGTACATACTTAGAAACGATGTTCTGAGGAATGACATGATAGATTTTTCACATGAAACAAGGAATCTATCCTTGTTTTAACTTAAGTGTTTATTTTGGAAGCTGACTAGCACCTCTGTAATTACCAGGGACCTCCTTGCCAGAAAGCTAGAGTAGTATCAGGCCCAAGACAACCAAAGCAGGAATTCCTAAGTTGTGGTATGCAAACCACTTCAAGGCAGCACTTTTGTGCTGGGGCAGGCAAAAGCAGGATCAGCAGCAACAGATCCTGACCTTTCTGGGCACAGTGTTGGGACTCACATTGTTTATTTGTGCCTGGAGCAAAACTTAGAGTGGTAGATGTGCTTTTTGCATGAGGGAAAAAGATGGTGTTTAGGTTCTGACTTGAGAGACACAGGAATTAAGGAATGGCTGACTTACCCCCAAAAAGACCATCCATATGTGAGAGTTTGTTGGTTTGAGTTTGTTTTTTTTTCTGGCAAATAATCTCTTCTAGAATATCACTTTAAGGAAATAACAAAATCAGGAGTTAAGTGAGGTGACCCCTTTATTACATACATAAGTATGTAAGAAAAATTTCATTGTCTTTTTTTAAAAAAGTATAAACTTTCCATGCAACATGATGAATTTTACACATGCATTAAAAATACACTGGTACAAACAATAAATTACAAAATAAAACAGAAATAACAAAATTTCTAAGTTTGTAATTGCTTGTACAGTAATTCCCTCAAACAAAACCAAAGAAAATTTATTTTCTTTGTTGGTTGTGAGTAAATGAAGTGTATCTTTCATAAATTTAGAGAAGCCAGCCACTTCATCAAGACATGATTTTCACTATATAAAAACCTTGAAAAGGCGCCATAAGTAAAAATTAACAGCACAAGTGAGTTACATATGTTATTATGGTGAAAATTCTTGGGCTTTTCTGTGCCTGCTTATGGACATTGCTGGGAGATACGAGGCTTAGCAGGGTCAGTTAGCTTGGCCTTTACTGGGAACAGCTATTCTCAGACCATTCTGAGACAATGTATTATCAATGTCCTTCAACATTTTCAATAAAAGATAAATTAGAAATAATAAAAATATTTTTGTACAAGGTTTTAATAGCTCTTCCTGTACAATTACTTTTATGCAATGTGTCAACAATGTGTTAATATAGAATCCATATGCTGAAAGTACTGCTGAGCCACACTAACTATTGATCTCTTGATCTCTTCATCTAAAGAGAGTAATAGCTAGCTAACAAAAATCCTCAGGAATCACAGAGCCAGACACTGTAACTGTTAGACAAGTCAGCATTCCACATTTTTACAGCATGCATTTGTTGCTGAGATAATTCCTTAGAAACAGAATTCTAACAATCTTTTACCATAATTAATTAAGAATTTTCTTATGTACTTTCTGATTTGGGTAAGATCTCTGTGCTTTTTTCCATAATGCTTTCAAAATGTTTGTATCAAACATAGTGCTGATAAATTTGTTCCTTTGAATGTGGATTTTCTTCTACCCATCAAAGGAGGACTTGCACAAAAGTTTCCATTTTTAACTTTGTTTGTGCTGGCAGCTTTACCAAGGGGAATTACAGAGAATTTCACAGCCTGGCAAAGGGAGGAAGTGACATCTCTATATCTCCAAATTATCCAGCTTTCAGCAGCTCACTCCTTTTCTGCTCTGCTACACTAAAGGCTTTTTATTCCTTTTTCCTCCAGTGACAGCTTACTGCTTAACTAAAATACAGCCCTTCCTTGTTGTAATTCTATTAAATTCACCTTTTTCTTTAAGCTATTGCATCCCAAAGCCTAAGTTATGTTCATAGTCCTCTGCAACACAGAAAAACATAGGGGTATGTTCTGTTCCCTAGAGGTGTGCAGAATGCACCATGATAATCAAGAGTAGAGTGTGGGTTTTAGCTTCCAGAGATAGCTTTGCCAAAATATTACTGCCTTAAACTGATTACTTAGTAAACTCTACAAGCTTTCAAGAACTGTAAAACACCTTAAAAATTTACATTTCTTCATATGCAAGAATCTTTCAGTGTTTTTCTAACATGTAGATTTACAATTGGAAATACAATGGTATTAAAGTCCCCTTGTGACAATATTCTCCTTTACTGCAATCTAAAACTATGCATAACATAGTTGCTGTATTTTTTTACCTACTATTACTATGAGCAAAGAATTATTTTTCTATGTATAAAGCTTTAATTCATTGCATCTGTTTTTCTTGTCATCACACTTGCAATTCCACTACAGTCAATGAGGATTCACTCTTATGAGAGCAAAATTTGGATCAGGATATAGATTTCAACACCACCTTACTCAAAAATATAGTGTTTCAGAGTTTTTACTGCAACTTCAAAGGTGGATCATTTTACAACTGACTAGTGCTGCAGAGCAAACATCCTTCATCATCAAAACCAATTTTTTCAGCACCAGCGTAAGCATTTGGAAGACTTACTTGGTTTACATTGTGATCTCTGTTTCTAGACAGAAGTACAGAGCTGCAGATAAGTTGTTTCTACATACTATTTACATTTACATATGTAGATGAGGACTAAGATAGCACAAATCATAGTATTTTGTAACATGATTCAGAAGCTTTAATAGAATCAAGTTTTTGTCACTGTCACGAGAAACTGATTAAACAGTGATTCAAAACTGGTAACAAAAAAAAAAAAAGCAATAATTTGAAAAGCCTATAATGAGGTGGGGTTTTTGCTTGCACACCTGCAGATTTATTTTCCTAAAACAGACCTCTAAAAATTTACATTATGGCCTAAATAAGGAACATTGTATTCTACTTCTCCAACTGGGCTGTAGATCATTTCCAACAATCAAACAGTACCTTTTCAAAACTGAGAATAAAATGTAGAAGCTTCAATGTTTTTTCTGTGGAAAAAGAAGTTTACTGAAATACACACAAAATGGAAGAATCCAAACTAATAACTTTTGCAGGTAAACAAAATTTCTGTCTGAACTGGGAACCAAGCACCAAACCCTAATGGAATACAGACAAAAAGTCATTAATGGCATTTCCTTGTAGTATGCCAAAGCAATTTTCTTCTCTCTTGGACAGAAACAACTGTATTTTGATAATTTTTAGGATACAAGAAATTGTTTTGGAGAAACACATTTACACAGGATATTTCTTTCCAAATATTGGTTTCTATGCCAATAGAAGTATTCAACACAACCTTTTAAAAGCATATGCATGTGCTTATTTCTTCACATGTGATAAGTTTCACAGCTTTAAGAAGTGTTTAATTCACAGTGTGGAGTTAGGCATATGTGTAAATCACCACATGGATGGAACCTGAATTGAAAAAGTGTTGTTACGTTTCTGCCAGGGATTTCAGGTCTATTGTATTTTCCAGATTTCTAATACTTCATTGTTTTCAAGGAAAAAGACATCACACTGTAATATGTGCAATTAAAAATGAGATTTACTTCTTACACATATTTCTAGATATGTACCAACACCTTCAGATAGTATATAAAAAAAAAAAATAGTGGATGAAAAGATTGCTTCAGAGATTTGAAACAATTCAAGCACACATATATTAATTCAAAATAAATCCACTATAAATATCTTTGGTTTTAGCAAGAGTTCAAAGGAGTCTTAGAAAATACTAAGGAGTAGTTTAAATACCTTGAGTTGCACAGCAGAGGGATGAAATATGCAAGTTGGTAACTAAAATATCTAGCTAAAATAAAACACAACTATTTCACCACAAGAAAAACTGTACCTCATATTCAGAGTGCATGGCATTACTGACTGGCAAAGCCATATATGCAAGGTTTATGCTGATTTGGCCCAAAATCATCATATATGGACAGAGGCAGGTCCCAGCGCTAGACAGAGTACCATGCTACTATATGTAACTCAAGTTTTGCTTTCTGCCTCTGCTGTGAGCACACGAGCTCTGTATTAAAATTACTGAGGGATATAAAGAAGTTGCAACCAACCTCCCAAGGGTATTTTTAAGAATTAAGCAAGTGCCTGGCTGTGCCTGTCAAGAAGGGCAGGGCAGAAACAGAGTCACAAGTGAAGTCTTTCTCAGAAGAGTGTCTGTTTGAGAGGGAGGCAGGAATAACTGGAAGTAGAAGAGGGAATCTGGTGTGGTCTGGTTTGTTGTTTTACCAGTGAGTGTTGCACTGCAAGGTTGGCTGAGAGCTCAGTTTAGAAGGTACCAGCCATGGTATCTCTGCCTCCAGTCTCCATCACAAAGTAGATTACCAGATTAGATATTTGGGTTATACAGGATACAATGACGCATTTATGGAAGTGGACATTACTGATGGTTTTTCAAGTAGATTCAACAGTCTCTCCACTGTCCAGTGAAGTCATGGAATAATCTGCCAGGATAGAGATCTCAGTCATACCTATATACTATATGGATTTGTTAGTGTGTAAATTACAAGTATTTCTATCTGACCAAAACAAAACTACTTAGCATTTGTGGATGGTCTTATTTTTCATGAAATAATTTCAGTCATACAGTCATCTGTGTCCTCTAGGGGCAATGAATTCTAAATCTTTATTATGTGTTGGCAGAAAAGTATTCCTTTTATTAGTTTGAAATATATTTCAATTTCTCTTAATACTCCCTAAATTGCAGCACTCGACTTACAGTCTCTACCCCAGTCACTACTGCATATGCGTTACTACACTTGCCTGTCAACTGTATTTGTCACAGTCCATAAAGGAAGGTTGGGATTTTGAATGTCTTTATTAATTTCCATTTCTCGTATCTGAAGTTCTTCCAAATCCATGGCAGGTTGAGCAAAGATAAATTAACAATTAACACAGAGCATGAATTTTCCTTCCTCCCTTCTTCCTTGTGGCAGCACAGGTAGATTGAGGGAGACTCAAAACTGACCACTGGGTAACCGTACTGTAGATTTTGTGTGAGATGCTCTCTTCTAGAGAGCTCTTACCCATGTAAACAGTAGAAGACAAGGAGGGGGCAAGGCAGAGGGGTCTTCTCACATTCTAGGGAACTACAGTACAACTCTACACCAACCCTACACTGACTAAACTTTACACCAATCTACACTGACTAATCCACTTCCCAGTTCATTCCCAAGACTCTTTCAACATGAGACTTCTTTTACATGAGCAAAAGAAGACCTGATTCACTGCTGCAGGGGCCACATCTCTTCATAGACTGGCTTCCAATTCAGGTTCCTCTTTGATTCCTCAATGGGAATTATGATTAGGTTGGATGAACCTAAATTTTGAGTCACTAAATATCTACATACAGTTAGATGCTCAACGCAGTTGTGTGGACTCTTCTTTTATCATATTTAAACTGACTGTTTCATAGTGTAACCAAAGATTTTGCTTTAGTGAAAAATAAAGTTAACCATGGGAACCTTGAGGCTGATACTTTAGTTTTTTAGATAAATGAAATCTAAACTTCTGGTTTCTGTAATAAGATTTACCACATAGACAAAAAGGAAGTGATGACCACAGATTACTAGATCAGTTTTGCAAGCTCAGAGGGACACATTGTCTCAAAGTTGGTTATTGGCAAAGGAATACAAATAGGACCTGGAGGTGCACCAAGTTTAAGAATAAGCTAAGCAGATCGATGAGGAATTTGGGAGGGGGGGAGTGGGGAGAGAGAAAACAGGGAGTGTGGTGGAGACAGAGACAAGTAGCTTGAAAAGCTACCATCTTGACAAAATATAGGAAATCAAACATAAAAAAGAGCTAATTGTGTGTTTCAGAAGAACATGTGTGAATGAACAATTAACCTTGAGCACTTGGAAAACATTAACTAATGCCTTCCATTTGAAACTATGTGGAAAGATCATATAGCTTTCCTGCTGCATGAAGCAAACTCTACGTCTTGCTTTTTCTGAATCTTTCTCACCTGAACCTCAGCAGCACAGATGAAGATGAAATCGGGGCCCTTGATGGTGAAGATGGAAAACAGAATTTTTAATTACATCTCTATTTTTATGGTAAATTATTACATGAATACTTAGATTTCAAAGTTCAATAGATCAGCTGAGTTATTCAGCAAAATTAAGTTTTAAAAAAAGCCATTTTCTGAAGGTCAGAGAGCAAATTCAGATGGCTAATTCAACTTAAATGGATTTAAAAATGAGAAGAATACATATAAACAGGAGCTGTCCTAACAGTAAAAAAGCAGAAAATGAAATCACAAAAATGTTATCGTCTGCAAAGTTTTTAAAGTTTAGCTGGGATTTTTGGGCATAAAATCTTCCAATTTTTTGATTTTTCAGTCATGAAAACAGAATTTTTGTGGTGACTGCTAGGTTAAATATAAGGATATACAATTAATTTCATCTATATGAAAAAACTAGTACTGAAGATTGTGACTAATAACCTTGAGCATAAATGAGGATAATCATTATGACATACAACTAGTTACCCAGAAGCATCTTTCACCTTTTGTCTTGATTTTTAAGTTGTACAAGGTTCTAAGGTTACCAGGTTATGAAGAGCTCGTTCATGTGATTCAGGACCCTCCAGCTTTACTAAGATGGTCTGAAAGCCTACCAAGGTAACACTGAAAATTCTGCTGATGAGGAAAGCAGGCCTGATATCAGTCATACAAACTGGCATGGTGAATATGGCTATCCTTTTACAAGATTGTCTTGCTAAAGAGACAGTTCCTCTGAAGTGTTATTATAGTATTTGTAAAGATACCAGAAATAATTAAAGGTATTTGTGTCCACCATATATAAAAACTGTCAGAGAAGCCACATTTTAAAGGACTGGTATTTTCTTTTATTTAAATAATTTGTATTCACTTTTAAGCATTTTTAGATTGTAATTATATGATTCTATAGTAACACCGAAGTTTTCTACAATTAGAGTGAATAAGATTTTTTAAAAATAGCGTCATTGAGTCATAATGAAATGTATAAACAAAAACTTCTATTTTAATCTCAGTTATAACTAGGAAGAAAAACTTTTTAAGTGTAACAAAAGATTAAGAAGGGAACTACAAAATCATACTCTACCCAATAGATAATTGGTTTATAATATACAATGCATAAAGTGTTGGCAATTATATGCTTTTCAGATAAATATTTTGTTTCTAACCACACAGAAACAAGTTTTCCTAGATGCTTTAAGTTTCCATTTTCTTCTCAAAGGAAATAAAGTTTTTCTACCTCTGATGTAAAGGAATTCAAATGCAAAAGAAGTAAATTTTCTCTTTTCCAATCCATATAACAAATCAAACAATAGAAGCTGAACTTTACTAGTTAAACTAATTTTTGAAGGTTTCTGGTACACAGAACTTCAAAGGTGTCTAAACAGGAAGAAACCTAATTGTCAATTCAAGCTCATTTTTTTCAGAGGTTAGCAATTATTTTCATTTGTAACACATGAAAATCTTCCTGTATACCTTACAACATACTTATGATCCAGATGGCTTTGGAAATCTTTCCCAATGTGATAACTTTTTCACTTAGTAACTGTGATTAATAATTCTCTTGTATAACAAATCCTTTGGACTTGTGTGAATATATTTTCTACCTAAGGCTGGTTTATTTCAATAAAATAAATTAAATGTTGCTTTTCTGAAGGGGGGTGGAATTCTGGTTTTCATCCAAACTCCAGGTTGATCCAAATAATGAGCTCAAATTTGAATTTCTATGAAGTAACAAATGTGGCATCCTTATTTTTAACGAAATATAAACTGAGATTCAGAAGTTCAGTAAGCCCATAAAACTACCTGGGTTTCAGGTGTCATGCAAGGCAGATCCACACTTCATGGTTATGCTGTCAATGACAAAGTTTCTAAACAAAATAAAATTTAAAAATCCTCAAAAAAAGCAAGAGAGAGAATTAGATTTTTTCTGACAGGTGGTTGAAATCATGGTTAAAATTGGTGTTTAAAACACTTTGACTGAGACCAGGCAACTCTGGGAAGTAGAATGACTTGAATTAAATCTAAGATATCTTAAGCAAGAGCAAGAAGACTATTTTTTTGAAGGGCTGATCTTTCACCATGAAAGTCAAGAGAAGATCTCTGTGGCCAGACTCAGAATGCTCTGAAGAGTCCAGAGCATGTTCTTCCTTGTTAGCTTCATTTTTAGTCTCTTGACTCTTGGGATGGTGGAACTGGCCTTAAGACTGAAATGAGTGAATCTAAAATCATAAAATAGGCAACTTTATATCCACACTCATTCAGAAATTGTAGATTACATCTTTATATGCATTATCTCTGAATTTGAATTATTAAATGTATGTGAACTTCAAAGGGTGCTGCTGACACATTGAACAGTCAGGAGATAGGCTAAACAGGCAATGCAACTGAAAGGAGCACACATTAATAAGTTAGTTATCCAATCCTATAGTAACTTACACCTTCTTCTGGCTCTTTGGCATGCAAATTGAAGTGACCGAAACCAATTTACATTCATATGTATACATCAGAAAGTGAGTGGATATCTAGATTGGCTGACCTTACAAATTTGAATTCCTTGGCAAGTTAAATATCTCACCTAAAATCTCCTTATCCATTTATACATTAGGAAATGTGGACAAACCAATTATGGAACAGGCACAGACCCAATGAGATCAAAAGCAGATCAGTATGCAAGGGTGACAAGCCTAATGTAAACATGGTTTCAAATGACATATTTTAAACTCAGTGGGAGCCAAGTGGGACTTTGGAACATGGAAAAAAGTATACGGGGACAAGTCCAAATGCACACACGAACTGTAGGGAGCAGACACTTCTCTGGAGTTAAGGAAAGGCTACCTTAATGGCATGGGGATCGTTTTGACTTCGAGCCAAAGCAATTAAGGGACCACACAATATTATGACTGTCCTGCCCAAGACTACCAGAATGTTCAACAGATCTGTGCTCTTCCAAGCAGATAATGTCCAACTGGCCAAGGTTTAATTTTGCAACTTAATAATGATATTAAACATTTGTCCAGATCTCAGCATGTGCTTGAAGAAAGAATGGGATGGATTGTTAAATCAGTGAAAAATAGCCAGTATTACCCTCAAATCTGTCACCTATTGAATGCATCTGGACACAAAAGTAAGACGATTAAAATAAATCCACAGACCACTGAAATCTTGCAATAATTCTCCCCAAAAGCTAGAAATGTATTGGATCAGCACAACTTTTCAAACACATAAACACCCATGTGTGGGTGCACACCCACCCCCTAAACCAGATTTCCTAATATCAGCCAGGCCACCATGCCAGAAGTGAGATTTCTCTTTTCTGACTGGAGAGAATTATTTTTATGTGCAGCTGTTGAGCAAAATATTCTCCATAGCCCTTGGATAATAAATCCTTTGAACACATCTAAAAGTGTGTGCATGTGTGTGTCTGCAATGCCTGAAATAGTGACTCTTCTTTGAATATTTCCAGCCTGTTTTATAATACTCAACTTGTTCCAAAGCCTACAGCAGTTACTTGGAAGACTCGTCTAAGCGTCAATGCACTTTGGATCAGCTCCTTGAAGAACAAAGCCAACTTGCAGAGATGTATGTAGTAACCCATCAAATGCAGAATAATAAACCTGGCTGATAATACAGAGTGGAGTATCCTGCATTTCAAAAGAACACAGTGACTGGCCAGTACTAGGTCGATTACAGGACTGAGCTCAGCAGCTCCAAACAAAGTGAAATGTGTCCTTTTAGCAAGGCATGAGGTATTCTGTTTGGAGGCACATGCAGGTACCACATCAGTACACCCTATGCTAGCACAGTGGGTCACACTGCAGTCATAGAACACCCCTGCAGTCTACTTTTGAGGTCACACTACTGCACTAAGCTCAATGAGCTTCCCAGACGTGATCCAAGATAATATAGATTTTTCTACAACAACTCTTTGCTTAAAAACATCAGTAGACCCGTTCAAGATAAAAAAAAANTATCCACAGTGGGGTTGGAACTTGGGCATCTTAAGGTCCTTTCCAACCCTAAGTATTCTATGATCCAGATCTGTACTTTTCAGCATTATGCAATTTACAATCTGAAAAAATCATAATGTTATTACTGTTAAAACCTTTTTAAAAAAAAAAAAAAAAACCCCTTTAAAAAAAAAAAAAAAAAAAAAAAAAAAATTCATCAAGCATAATATCCCACCTTCAGCAGACACTGAAAACATGTAAGAACAGGGAAATCACACACATTTCCTAAAACATTCTCCAACCCTTCCACCTATAAATGTTAACTTTTCTAACTGATATTAAAATGAAATTTAAAAAAAAGAAAAAAAAATTCATTATATAATTAAATGTCTTTTGACCATTTCATGCATTGTTTTCTATCTTTTAAGTAGAACTTTACTCATGTGAGAACCCACCCTCTCCTTCCTAGTCTGTCAAGTACCCTCAAAAGCAGTTTCATGCAGAACGTTACAGCATGCTTTATGATCAGCCAGATCAGCATCTCTTCAGAGAATTGTGAGGCATGTGAATCCTTTCTTGTCTTGCTTACCACTGCATAAAAGAGGCTAAGACCATCCATACTGGAGGAAAAGCTCATTTTGAATTATACTAAAGCAGATACTGTATTTCACATACACTGAAAAAAATGGTGAGATTATGACAGCAAATTTGAATCTTCTCATTTTAGTAAAAAAATAGAAAAGAAATGCATCAGGAGTTTAGCATGCCTCAAGCTTTGGTGATTTTTTCTCCAGCATTTTTAGGACTTACTTTAAATGAGACCAAAATCCCTTTTAGGCTGAGATACATTTCTATTTTTGATTAGCATCTTACAAAAAAATTACTGAGTCATATTGAATACTGTACTTAATAGAATTATCCTATATGATTCTTATAACTACTTCTATCATATAGCATAGGCTTTAAAGAACAGTCCAGACATCACTGTATTATGCGAACAACGATATCCCCTAAGAATCTATGGAAAGTTGATAAGAATTTATTGAAAGTATGAAAACTGCCCTTTCCAAAATCCTTGGCACCTGAGAATATAATGGGGCACAGACAAGAAAGTATCTGGGATGCAAACAACTTTCATTACAAAGATTTTTCAACTGTCTTAAAACTGTAAATGGCAGTAAATCATTTCAGTCTATGATTTCTAAATATTTCTGCTCTTACTGCTGTTTCTTACAAGTGATATGATGCCATTACAATGTCCAATTGCTGTAACTGTATGTTTATGTACGTTTGGTAGGGATGAAGAAACAAAGCAACTTCCCATCACATAACTAGCAGCATAGAGGTAAAGGGATATTTATTCCAGCTCTTTTTTTTTAGGAAAGCCACATAGTTCTCATGTAAATGTGCAGTTTTGCATGAAGGAACGATTACATAAAGGTGACACTAGAATTCCTTACCTTGGGAAGACAACTACTGTATGTCACTGAAGATGACAGTTGCCAGCAGTACAGTGTTTTGGCTTGACAAGAGACACAGCTTTGATGGACACCAGAGATTAAATCTGGGCTGTGCTGAAACATGTCAAATTCCTATTCATTTTACCAGAGGTAAGATCTTGCTTTAAAGGTATTTTGGTTTTCTATGCCAGCGGCTTCCCTTCAGCACCTAAGGGCACAGGTACTGCCAAACTCCTTCACTAGTGCAACAAGCTGGAAGAAGAGGCTATTCTTCTGAAAAAGACCTTGAGTACAGCCTGTGCTGGCTGCAGGAGGAATTCCCTTAGCTTAGGGAGAGAAGTCTGCTCACATACTTACTCCTTCTCTCAACTAATGAGGCCCAAACATGGGCTGTGCTATCAGGCCAACAGGCTAATGGTAGCCTACAAAAACTGCATTCTTTTGGGAACCCCTGTACGCAGCAGTTTGTTACTGACACTGCTCAGCATCAACAGCTCTTGTTCTAACTTTGGTTTTATTCTTTCTGAAGCAAAATGACTTTTCAGCAAGTTAAAATGAACAGAAACAAATATTCACAGAATATGAGAACTAAACCAAGTAACAGTTCCTTCCAAACAAATGCAGATGGCAGGTAATGTGGATGGCCCAAGACCCCAAAGAAATAATCACTCTGTGAGCGGCAAAACCATCTCCAGGCTGGTGGAACCAGTTTGCATTTGGCAAGTGAGAGCAGGGTGGTGTTCAGCTTGTTAATGGAGACAAAGCCAAAAGGGGTCACTCTTCATGTCCTGTAATCATGACAGGATTCACAGAGAGTTTGTGGCTGGTACCCATAGGGTTTACTTCTCTTATGCCTGCCATGCTTCCCAGACAAACTTCTGTTATGGCCAAGCAATAAAGATCCTTATAAAGAGCATTTGTAATACAAACACTAATGTAATCCACATGAAGATGGACATTACAGCAGAACATGGAAGAAGCTGCACGAGTGTGAGCCCATGTGTGCATATAGACATAGGTGTGACAGCACAGCCTTATCACATTTTGGGTGAAGCCTAATAAATTATATCTACATTTATTACCTCTAAGTATACTTACAATAATTAATTGCTATAGATAAAAACAGAACCAGAATTTATTTCTGGAATTTTGGAGGCGACTGATTATGTAATGACTAAATCTAACGCAATATTAAAACATGTATAGTTACTCACCCGCAGAAACAGGCGTTATATTCTGCCTTAAAGTTTGAAACAAAAACTAAACTCGACAAAATAGAGATCATGATAGCACAAAAAAAAAAGCAACACAGCTTCATGAAAAGCACTGCTCTTCTAAAGTAGGTCCTTCCTTAGAAACAGAGCAGACACAGCTTCCATTTATTATTTATGGTGCCTTGTGCCCATGTCAGCTCCTGATTAATAATTAAAATTAATCTCATTAAGACAGATTTCATTACAGGATAATTTAATTAAATGCTGAATTGGCTCCCAGATGTCACCATTTGTGCCATCTTTAAAATATGCTGATGATGACACAGATTTACAAGATTTTAGTCCTAACCTGGAAAACTGTATTAACAGATTTACAGCAATTTTTCATGAGCAAGACACGCAACCTGAAATATAATTCAGATAAGGCAACACAGACACTTTCAGAGGTATAGCTCTGTTTCTGTATGTCACGAGGAAGGATGAGAAGGTCAGCTTCAAATTTGTTAGAAAGAACTCTAACTTCAGTATTTGTGATGATCCTACATACTGGATATTTTAAGCAACTTCTTCCTTGCAGCACCAAGCAGCTAAGACAGTTTAAAAAAAAAAAAAAAAAAA